>JAADYF010000604.1:0-17172 GCA_023338175.1 Phytopythium delawarense
CGGTATGGAGGCTGGTGCGAGTCGCGGAGACGCTTGAGGAGAAGATGACGGAGCGCTTCGCAGTGGTGTTGGTGACGCAGACGCAGAGGATGCTTGGGCAGTCATCACTTCGGTCGTTGATTCACCATTGGGCGGTTGAACGGATTGCTTCTTCTTCCCCGTGGTCATGACGCTCCCGCGTACAATCAGTGCTGTCAGGAAGCTCAAAAAGTCGGACAGCTCGCGAAACACTTGGCTCACTCGGTAGCACGATTTGCCAACGTTGTTGTGAAGCTGCAATGGATCGTGAAGGACTAGCACGCCGTCTTGAGCCAGCGACGCTGCAGACAAAGATGCAGGCGGGGATTCGGACAGACGCGAGGGCAGCGTCAAAGCCATTGGCCCAGGGGACAGTTGAGTCTTCTGTACCAGTGGCGATGTTCCTGCAGTTGGTGTTGACCCATGAGATGGAGAGGCGTGCAGCGATCGGATCCCTGAAGGACTGGGCGTTGCCATGGTCACATTCAGTAGTTCCGGATCGTGAATGTCTTCACGATTCAGCACGCACACTTGGTCGACACCCTGTCGGAAATCGTTCCCGTAGAAGTGCAGGAAATCCATGAGCAGCTTGCCGAGCAGGAATGGCTTCTGCTCATGCTCGCTGTCGGTCCCAGTGAGCAGCGTTGGGAGAACTGGTCTCTTCTTTCTCTTCACAGACTTATCTGAAGACTCGTCGATTTGCTGCTGCCGACGCTGCTGCTGCTTCGAATTGCTTTGACGAATGATCTCTCGCGCGACCATCTCTCCCTTCCTTCGCTGGATCTCACATCGCGAGTTTGCTGGCTCACAGAAGCTTGCAGCAACAGGTTCAGCACACTCAGCCGCTGGTTTCATCTCGCCAAAACTGCAAAGTTGAGTGTCGCCAATGCCACCGACGTGCAGTTCGTCTAGAGCTGGTATGACTGCGTTCTGTTCTTGGAGAATGAACAGAATCATTAACAGAAGACCGTACGACGACAGCCCGCCGACATACGGGTCATTCAGGCGGCGCTTGACGAGGAAGTGCTTCAGGACCATTGCAAGCTCGCGTAAACCGTAAAAGTGCATCGCCAACGTGTTGACGAGCGCGGCGCTTGCGACGCCATTGTGCCAAATACCACTTGGCTCGTCGAAAGTGATGTCAAACGGGATGCGGATGGTCGAGGATGCTCCGTGGTCGGAAGCGTACGCTGTGGCTTCTGCGGTTGAGTTTACACCGATTTCCTCGATCCTGACGACGATGATGACTTTCAGTAGTGGAATCGACGCACGGGTCAGCGCGCTGATCTCGACAAACTCAGCCGCATACTTGCTCTTTTGTAGATGGCTCGCAAGCAGACTCACGCACTGTTGGCAGCTCAGGTGCTGCGTGTCCGATACACCGAACACAACCAAGTCGACGTCGCTCGCGTTGCCGTACAGTCCCGTCACAAATGACCCATACCCTTCGACATGCACTGTGTCTCCCCACAGCGTAACCATCTCGCGCTTGACTTTGCGAATTGCAGCATCCACCCAGCTCCGACGGGATAGTGCCTCTTGCTGCGCATGCTGGTAGAAGTCGACGATCTCATCGTGTAGAACCACTTGGAGCATCGCTGTTTGCTCTTCGTACAATCGCTGCAGATGACCAAACGAGAGCTCCGCGCCGTTGGACACCGACAGCTCGTGCATGCGGCGCTCTCGCTCCTGCTCGCTCGCAAGAATGACGCTCCGTCGCCACTCGAGCCGCTCTTCCCACTCCTTCTCGCGCGAGATGCCATTCACCGGACACGAAGCCAGATGCTGCGCCAGGTTCTCGCGCGAGCAGATCTCCTTACAGCCGAGCACCGCGTTTGGGCAGACCACATCGTACGAGTAAAAGTCGACGTCCGCGAACTCCTCCACGACCTGGTCGAGCGTGTCGGGCACCTGCCGGAACACGCAGCTCTCGAGGTGCTGCTCCAGGTCCTTCAGCATGCAGCTGAACGTGCAGCCGAACCAGCTGTTGGGACACACGACCTCGTAATCCTCGGAGAAGCGAGAGATGGTGGACTGGAACCACTGTGTGTTCTTCATGTTGTCCAGGAACATCTCCCGCATCATGGCTTCTTGCTCCTTCTCAATGGCCGCGATCGCCCACTGCCTTCGTCGCCGGATCTCCTCCTCCTCCTCCATCTGCAGCTGGCGCAGAACGTTCAAGCGCCGCGCGCGCTCCTTTTCGGCCGCCTCGATTACCCACCGTGTCCAGTACTCGCGCTCCGACCGCTCGCTGTCTTCGTCGTTTGTCCGCGACGGCGGCTGCGGAGTTGATTTCGTCAATGCAACCAGCTGCTCAGGTCTGTGCTCGCTGAATGAGGCATCACATGCGTCGTGACGGTCGGGAAAGGCGAAGCCAGGAGGCGCCCGAGTCAAAGGGTTCGGAACCTCCCCAGCGGAGGACACGACCGCGGGGGCGGCAACAAACACAGGACTGGGTTCCTCCGGCGGCTCGCTCGCTCGAGACCGGTACAGACCCAAGCGCGGGGACGCAGCGTCCGCGCGCAGAGGCGCCGACAGCGCGAGTGCCGAGGGACTAGACGACCCGCGTCCGACTGCCGCCACAGGTGGGAAGGGCCGCGCCGGCGGACTCTGCGCCTTGAACTCGGCCGTTCCCACGACGGCGCACCCCGCCTCCGCTGTCCCGCCCGCTGTGCCGTCCGCTGTTGGTGCAATCTTATCGTTACCGTCGCAACCTCCTTCCGCGGGCGTCTGCCGGTGCTTCTTGGGCCGCCGCTTGCGCGGGCCCGCGCGCTCGTCCTTGGTCTTCCTCCTCGCCCTGCTCGGGTCGTCGGTCTCGACCGCCACTGCGACGCGCTCCTCGCCGCTCCCTGGCCCGCCACCTCCGCCATCCGACAGCTCGGCGGCTTGCGCACCCGCAGCGCCGGCTGCTGCGCCTGGCGACGGCCACGTCCGCGGCCCCGCGCGCGCGTCGCCGCCGTCCACGGCCGTCGTCGTCGTCGTTGTCCGCATGCCGCTTTGTGGGTTGGTGTTGTGTGTTGTGTTGCGAGGTGAACCCGCGCGAGACAGGCGGGGGACCAACACTCCAAGGACAACTTGTCCGAAAGTTGAGCTTTGATGGGGATGCGCATCCAGTTCCTATGATTGAATCAGGACGCAGCAATGGCTTGAAGTGTCAGAATAGTGTGGATCACCTAATACTGGACGACCTGAGTGCTTGCACTTGAAGACACCGTTGCCGACAGTATCAGATCGGCTGCAAGACACGGAGGCCAAGGCAATGGACGTGGACGCAGGCGCAGTGGAGGAGAAGGCGCGCGCCGGAGATCGGCCGGCCGGCGGCGAGCTGGAGGAGCAGCGGCAGTCGCTGGTGGAGGCGCTATCGCGCGCCGCCTACGACAGTTTCCCGGATGAGGTCAAGCTTGACGTGATGGTGAGGCTCCACCTGGACGAGGAGAAGCTTCGGGACAAACCCATGCTCGTTGAGTGTATTATCAGCATATCCATTGCTCGAGCGTATCCGAGCATCGATTACGAGGCGTCTGAGCCCGCTTTCGCTGCTGCCGTGGCCAAGCTGAAGGAGATCCTGGCCGCCGAGCGTGAAAGTGTGTTTCCCAATCCCTTCCGCTCGCAGCTCAAGAAGGGACTGGTATCCGCATTCCAAACGCCTTTCAAGGGCGATGCGCACGCCAAATTCAGAGACTATCTCTGCCGGTGCTGCCGCGCGGCAGACAGAAGCATAGACTTGTTCCCGTACCTGACGTTGATGCAGAGCGCGGGCTTCGGCAAAAGCCGACTGCTGTACGAGCTCGCCAAATCAAGCGCGGCCGCCAGACCTGGGATTGATGGTGCACAAGGACAGAAGAGCAACGAGCTCGACTCTGACGTTGATATCCGCGTGCTGTACATCTCTGCGCGCGACACCATGGAGCCGATGGGGTTCCCGACCAGCACGCCAGAGCTGACGAAATGGTTCTTCGATTCTTTAACGGACATGACGGCCCGACTGGTGACTGCATTCGAGTACGCTAATGCATACTGGGACGATGTCGGAGCGGACTGGTCGAGACTGTTCACTGACCCGAAAGCGGACGCGGAGATCCGCGACGCGCTCCAGAAGGCTACGACCACAAACCAGCAGCAATCAAAGAGACCGCGGCGCGACGGTAGCGTTTGGACTACGAGATCGATACGACTGCTGCTCCTCGCTGTCGACGACGCTCGGTCGCTGGTCGAGCGAGCCGACATTGGCTGCAATGGTCCGCGATTCTTCCCTCGGTTCCAGAAGGCGCTGAAGGATGCGGGCGACAAGATCAACAACACGCATGGCGGCATCATCTTCGGGGTACTCGTCAATGCGCACGCGCAGATCCGCGACTTGATACCTTTGGGCGAGTGGAACCCGTCAGCGCGAAAGACCACCCCGCTGAACGTGTTATTCCAGCCGTTTGTGCTGACGCAAACGATGGACGTGAATGTGAATGGCGCGTTGCTCGGTGCTGGAACCTCGCGTGGCAATGCCTCGTTCGACTACAAGTCGATCGTCTTGGAGAAGGACGAGGCGGCGGTCTGGACCTCCCTCGTGTCCATGGGCCGCCCACTGTGGAAGAGCTGCGTCCAAGAGATCGATGGTATCGCCGACCAGCAGGAGTTCGTGCTCAACCTGGCCGCGTGCAAGCTTCTCCACACCGCTCCCATTCATCGCGCTTCCAGCTACAGTGACAAACACCTGGGGGGCGTCACGGCTCTCTTTTGCCGACTCGGACTGCGTCCGCGAGCGAGATCGGGCATGACGTCACGAATGGTGACGGACTATATGGCGACGCTGGCCTTCGTGGCGCACACTTTTGACGCGCACGTGTGTATGTTCGCTTCGGAGCCCGTGCTGGCGTTCGGCGCGACTCGACTGTGGTATCAGCTGGACTCGCTCGCGTTGACGTCGTTCATGCTCCCGCAACTGAAGGTGTTGCTGCGTGATGGTGTTATCGATGCCTGGGCCATGGGGGAGATCGTGGCGCGCACTAGCTTGTTGCTGGCCATGGACTCGACGACAGTCCAGTCGTGGCCAACGTACGGCACAGACAAGAGCACCTTCCGCTTCGTGGGTCAGTTCTGCTCTGTGAAGCAGTTTCTGGACCAGCTCGTTGGCGATGTGTCCGAGCTGAGAAATGGAATTGATGGCGTGGCAGTGACCGCCGACCAGCAGACTGATTTCGATTCGTGGATGAGCGCATGGGACGAGTGGAAGGTGGGGTTTTCCCAGTTCGTCGAGCTGCGCGCGCAGCCAACGGAGAAGACGCTGTGGTTTCTGCTGGGACGTCGCGCGGCCGGCGTGCTTCCCCGGAATCAGGGTGGAGCCAACGTGATGATCCCGATCTTCCGTGACGATGGCGCCGTGTCGTTCATGTTGGTGAGAGTGGTGAACATCGTTGGTCCTGACGGTCGGGGGTTCCCAGCGAGTGCGTCGAGCAACTTAGCTGCCTCTAGTGTGTTTGCGGCGGGCCATTCGCTCCCCAAGACGCCGTTGCGTGGTATGATCCGAGTCGTCATGACGCTGGGTACGCCGAAGGCTCTATCAAAGTCAATTGCTCCTTCATCGTCGGAGTTCGCAGCGCAAAATGATCAGCCGCAGACGACATGTGACGCCAAGCCAGGGGAAAAGTCGACTCCGACGAAGCAACTGCACGACAAATCGGGATTCATCCTCATCGACTCGTCGGACCCAGACGCGGACTCGTATACTCTGGTCGTTCGAGGCGCGGCGGAAGCGCTCGAAGAGTTTTCGAATTGGTCCTGGTGGGATCCGATGGAGCAAGTGCGAAGCGACTTGATCGATCGAGCAAAGGTGATGCAACCAAGTGGTCACGCTGTCGACGCGGACTGGGAGGCGATCACTCGTCATACGTTGGCGCATGGGGATGGCGTAGCGTCGAACATCGCGGTGGAGAATGAGTGAGGCGGAAAATGGTGGTGGTCGAGGCTGATGCGAGCGTCAAGAAGGAGCCTCTGGTGTTGGTTGGTTTGGATTGATACGTAGTTTGTGAGCAGTCGATTGGAGCACCGAGATGCGAATTGGCTTGATCGGCACCACGCCAGGTTTCAAGTTTCCATTGTGACATCGAGTCAGAGCTTACAAGTCGCTTTCTGCTGGTGGAGCTCGCAGCTACAGTCCACGATTGATCTCCTCAATGTTCTCCCCCTGTTCTTGTGCTACCCAGTCCACTTGGCCGAAATATGTACCTGCCCCGACACTTTACTGAGCAGCGATGAGCGTGCTGCTTCCATCACCCGCGTCAGCCATCGCCACGTCTCCGTCGTCGTCGTGGCCACTCTTGTTGCCGCCGTGCTGGCCAAGCCACTTGGCAACGCCGTCGCTGTCCAACAGGATTGACTGCACACTGGTGGCTTCATCCGCAGGTGGCTGTGCCATGCGCGTCAGGTATTTCTTGGCGAGGAACACGGCCATGTCGACTGACAGGTTCAAGTGCGAGTCCACGAGGAACTGCGTGATCCACGGCGGCAGCTTTGACCGCTTGTCCACACGGTTGTAGCGCGAGTCGGCGAATACGACAAGTCCGTAGTCTGTCTTGCTGCGCAGGACTCGGCCGGCGCACTGAGCAGCCTGGCGAAGCGCGTCGAACGTCAGGAAATCGCCCTCGCGGATCTGGTGCGTGTAGCGCAAGTACTCCAGGCGCGCGCGCAGCGTGTGCGACAGTGTGTACTGGAACGGAATGCCGAAGAGCAGCACGCAGCGTCCATAGTGGCGATCGAAGTCAATACCCTCCGCCACTTTGCCTCGAGCAATGGACAGGAAAACGGCGCCGCGGCCGCAGTCACATGCCTTCTTGTAGTTGTCGAGTGCGAGCGTCGTCTCGACAATGTCCTTCGTCTCGATGAACACGAGCTTCGAGTCGAGAACTCGCTTGAGCACACCCAGCGTGTCCCACTGCGCCACGATCTTCTCCATGTACATGTAAGACGGGAAGAAGCAGACCATGCCGTCGGGTGTGCAGGCCGCCAGGTCGAGCAGCAGCGCGCCGTAGTTGCGCACGACCGAGAGGTCGTCGCGCAGGTCGAACTTGGTGCTCACAGGCATCTGGTCGCTCCCGCGCGTGACCACAAGCGGGCAAATACTCGCGCGGTACACCGACATGGGGAGCGACTCACGGACGACCGGGTGGAAGTTGAGCAGCCGAGGATACAGGTCGATCGGCGACAGCGTGCCAGACGTGATGACGACGCTCGCAAAGCGCTCAAACACAGGGCGGATGGCGAGAGACGCGTCCAGACACGCGAGCTGCAGTACCGGGTCCGAGCCACCGCCCGCGCTCGACGGATCATACGGCTCCGTAATGAGCATGAACCCGTCCGCATAGGTTGCGACGAGTGTCGCGAAGTCCGCGACGTCCGTCAATGCCGTGAACTCCTCCAGGTTGGCGATCTCGAGCGTGCGCATCAGTGACGTGAGACGTGCGTAGCAGAACTTGAGTGGCTTGGCCTCGACCGCGATCGCCTGGCTCAGGTGGTGGAGGAACGCTTGCGGGGTCTCGGACTCAACCTGTCGAACCCGCAGCCGCGTGCGCAAGTACTCGATCAGCCGCCGCAGAAACGCGACAAAGTGCTCGGCGCGGCGAATGTTGCCCGGGATGGCTTCGTCCAGCACATCATCGGGGAGCACGGGCGTGGCGTTCAGCATGTCATTCGCCGTGTCGATCGGCGCTCGGGTCTGCGGGTTTTCATACTGAGGCGCGATGTTGGTGGCGCCGCTCGAGCGCAGCCCGTCGACTAGCCGTCGGTACTCGGCGTCGAGCCGCGCACGGTCGTGCTGCTTGAGCCGCGAGACTTGGGTCGAGATGGAGCTGAGGTTGCGCGAGGCTCGGTCCAGCGCGCGGCGATCGAGCGACACGCTGAGCGCTTCGATGCAGACGTTGTCGATGTTGTGTGCCTCATCGAAGACGATGATGCTCTCCTTCTCGAACGCGCGCGAGACGGTGGCCGAGACCTTGGGGTCCAGCATGTACTGGTAGTTGAACACGACCACGTCGGCGAAGGTGACGACGTAGCGCGTGAGGAAGTACGGGCACCAGCCGCGCTTGGCGCCCATGGCCTTGAGGTCGTCGACCGAGTAGATGCCCGGCGGCAGGATCACGTCGTCGCTCTTGCGCGCCTCGTAGCTGTCGAAGAAGGAGCATGTCTCGATGGCTGCCTCGCCGTCCGCCTCCTTCTGCGCCGCGGCCTTGGCGCGCACCCAGGACGCCGTCATCTTGCGGCACTGACTGTCCACGGCCTCGCCGTCCGCGTGTGCCATGACGTGCGGCTGCACGCACATGTTGCGGCGCGAGCTGAGGCAGACGGCGGTCAGCCCCGCGGCCTTGTCGCCCAGGTGCGACTGGCGGTAGGCGACCAGCCGCTTGAGCTCCTCCACGCACTTGGCCATCTCGGGCACCGTGCGCGTGCAGTACACGAGCTTGCCGGCCGTCGGATGCGCGTGCTTGTAGGCGAGCACGAGCGACAGCAGCGAGACCGTCTTGCCCGTGCCCGTGGGCATTTCCAGCATGCAGTGGCCCTGCGCGTCCAGCGACCGCTTGAGCTCGCGCATGTACTGCAGCTGCTCCGCGTACATGCGCTCGTACGGGAACAGCACCTCCAGGCCGTCAATGTCCACGCGCATGGTCGTCTTCCGTCCTTCCTCCCCTCCCTTCCCGGGCTTCCTTTCCTCGCCTTCCTTTGTGTTGGCTCGCAAAGTTGCAACCACTTTGGCCGACTGCGAACCTAACGCCAGCAGCAATCGAACCTAAGCAGCGATGCCATTTTGGACAACCCATCACAGCACAAGCTACAAGTCGGATGGAACGTGAACTAGCTGCATGGCAAGCTGCTGGTCGGACTGCCGCATGATCTCAGCACGAGCTACGACGACAGCACGCTGGGCGGAGTCGCGGCGCTGCTCTGTCGCCTCGGTCTACGTCCGAAGGCGATCTCGGCTCTCTCGTCGCGACTGGTGGCTGACTTCATGGCAGCGCTGTGCTACGTGTCGTTCAAGAACGACGCGAACATCAGCAAGTACCCGTCGGAGCCAATCCTGGCGTTTGGCGCGACGCGTCTCTGGTATCAGTTCCGTACGCCGGCGCTGTCGAGATACATGCTGCCTCAGTTCCGAGAGCTGCTCATGCAAGGCGTGGTGGACACCGGCGGCATTGGCGAGATCGTGGCGCGCGTCTTCCTCTTGCTGGCGATGGATGTTAGCGTCGTGCCGTCCGACTGCAACAGTGCGAAGGATATGAGAAGCTTCATGTTCGCTGGGCAGTTTTGCTCGGTGCAGCAGTTCCTGGACCAACTCGTCGGCTCGCAGCCTGGGTTGCACAACGTCGTCGACACGATCGCCGTGACGTTTGCTAACAGAAACGCTTCAATCGATGGGCGGCGAGTTGGAGCGAGTGGAAGGTGGGCTTCAGCCAGTTCGTGGAGCTGCAAGCAGCGCCGACGGAGGAGACGCTGTGGTTTTTGCTGGGACGACGAGCAGCTGGCGTGCTTCCCCGCAACCACAAAGGCGCGGACCTGTTAATCCCGATCTTTCGCGGCACGACTGCATCATTTGTGCTGATTCATGTCAAGAACAGGCACAAGGCGAACCAGGACTTCCTAGCGACCACGACGAGCAAGTTGTCACCTGAGAGCGTCTTTTGGGACGAATCGCCTCTATCTAACACGCCACCAGCCAAAATGATCCGGGTGTACATGACTCTGCGGGAGTGCCACGCGGACAAGCCGGTGCGACAGAATGCCAAGTACCGAGGGCAATGCTATGTCTTGCTTGACCATGCCGACAGTTCGAGCGCGCTCAAGGACACGTACGCGCTGGTCCTTCGCGGCTTTTGTCGATCGCAGGAATTGAGTCGGGGCGAGACGACAGTGAGCGAGCCGTGGCCATTCCTGACACCGCTGACGGCGCTCGAGTTGGAGCGAATCGCAAATGCGGCTCACTGGGACCCAATGGAGCAAGTGGCGAGTGATCTGCAGCGCCGCGACAAGGCGCCGAATGAGGACACGCTGTGAAGAGTGATGTCGTCGAGCATGCTGGAAGAGACTGCGGCGCAAATGTGCACCGACATGGACGGTGCGAGCTCGAGCGTGGATATCAGCCCCGGCACAAAGCGGAAGCGTGCCGTCGCGGGGAAACATTCAAAGCAGTCAAGAAGGGGTCATCGGCGCGCGACGAAATAGGTTCGTATCGATGCAGTAGCGGTCGCTACATGCATTCAGGTTCATTGGCGTCGTTCTCAGGCATCTATTCCATGGCGATCGACTCGCGTCAGCTTTACAAGCGAGATGTTGCGGGGCAATCCAATCAGTCCTCCAATACAAGAGCATCAGGCATGTCCGAGGTAAGCGTGGCCTTGGACACCAACACGAGACCAACATGGGACGGGATCGCTTCACGTACTGTTGCAGTTGTATTCATGCGGGCCCTCTTCCTCCCTCCGGCCTGGCAGCGCCGCGGGCTGTTGCCAGCACACGCAGGCCGGTTCGACACGGGCAGTCCAGGAAGAAGAATGGAAGCGTCTAGAGGTCGAGCAGCATGCGCTCGGGGTCCTCGATCTTGTCGGCGATGGCCTTGAGGCACGTGACAGCCTCCCGGCCGTCGATCAGGCGGTGGTCATACGTGAGCGCCAGGTACATCATGGGGCGTGCGACGCACTTGCCGTCGTGCACCACAGGACGCATCTTGGTCGCGTGCATGCCGAGGATGCCCGACTGCGGCAGGTTGATGATAGGCGTGCCCATGAGCGAGCCGAAGACGCCGCCGTTCGAGATGGTGAAGTTGCCGCCCGTCATCTCCTCGAGCGTCAGCTTGCCGGCGCGCGCCTTCTCGGCCAGCTCGCTCAGGTTCTTCTCGATCTCGGCAAAGCTCAGCGACTCGGTGTTCTTGATCACGGGCGTCACGAGGCCCTTGGGCGTCGACACGGCCACACTCATGTCGACGAAGTCGCGGTAGACGATCTCCTGGTGCTCGTCGTCGATCATGGCGTTGACGCCCGGCACCTCGAGCAGCGCCGAGGCGCTCGCCTTGACGAACGCCGACATGAAGCCCAGCTTGACGCCGTGCTTGGCCTCGAACGCGTCCTTGTACTGCTTGCGCAGCGCCATGAGGTTCGTCATGTCGACCTCCTGGAACGTCGTCAGGCTCGCCGCCGTGTTCTGCGACTCCTTGAGGCGCTCCGCCGTGCGCAGCCGCATGCGGCTCATCTTCTCGCGGCGCGTGTCACGCGACGGCGTCGCGAACAGAGGCGTCGAGCCGGCCACGGGCGATGCACTCGGCGTCGGCGTTGGCGTCGACTTGGACGCCGCTGGGGCGGGAGCAGCAGCTGGAGCAGCCGCAGGCTTGTCCTGCGCCGGAGCCGTCGCCGCCGCCGCCGGGGCCGCCGCAGGCGCGTCGCCCGGCACGAGCGAGAAGAGCGGCGCGCCGATTTCGACGACGTCGTCGACGCTCGCGAGCGCCTTGAGGATGAGACCGGCCTTAGGCGATCGCACGTCGACGCTGACCTTGTCCGTCTCGATGACCACGACCACGTCGTCCGCGTTGACAAAGTCGCCCTCGTGCTTGGTCCAGCTCACGATCGTGCCCTCCGAGATCGAGTCGCCCATCGACGGCACGGGGACGACCTCTGCCTCGCCGGCAGGAGCCGCCGCAGCCGCAGCGGCGGGCGCGGGAGCCTCCGCCGCAGGCGTCGAAGCCGCCGAAGCGGACGAAGCGCCGCCCTCGAGCACCTGGAAGAGCGGCGCGCCGACGAGCACGTTGTCGTCGATGGCGGCGCGCTGGGCACCGAGCGTGCCGGCCACGGGCGAGCGCACGTCGACGCTGACCTTGTCCGTCTCGAGCACGACGACCACGTCGTCCACCTCGATCTGGTCGCCCGGCTGCTTGAGCCACTCGACGACCGTACCCTCCGAGATCGAGTCGCCCATGGACGGCACGGGCACCTCGGTGCCGCTGGTCGCCGCAGAGAACGCGCGCGCATGCACAGGCGTCGCCAGCGCGTACAGCGGCGAGCGCGCTGCGCGGAGCGGCGTCGCGGCCGTGGCGGCACACGAGGCCGCCGAGGACGCGGCCTTGGCCAGCGTGGAGAGCGGCGCGGCGCGGCGCGCGGCGGAGGCCAGGCGCGCGGACTGTCGCAGCAGCGAGCGACCGGCGGAGCTCATGCTGGAGCCGTGGGCGGAGGGAGGGGACGACGGAGGGAGGGGACGACGGAGGGAGGGAGGAAGGCGACCGACCGGGAATGAACCGGCCAATTGAGCTGCTGCGTCGATCGCTCCCGGGGGTTGTTGGGTGGCGATGTGGGGAGGTGGGGAACGAACTTAAGCGGAGATAGTTTTTTAACAGATTGGAGGGGGAGGCGATGATGGCGACGCGTCATGTCGGACTTTATCAAACGGAAACGGTAAGGAGGTAGAATAAGAGAGAGGCAGCAGTTGAAGCGGGTAAGTTACCCAACCTGCCACGTACTTTTCACTTGCCTGGCGTCATCCCGACGGAAAATGGAGGGCGTTCCGACGGAATCGTTGCACTTTGGGTGTGGATTCCGGCGGAAGGGAGGGCCGGCCGCCAAGCGCCGCTCGCGTGTCGGCGACGGATTGAAACGCGAGGCGTTGCGCGCTCCCTCAACTGTCCAGTAGGAAGTGATGCGGCGGGGCGACTGATGGGAGGCCGGGCCCAGCCGCGCGCTTTTCTTCTTCTTCGCGCGGGTCGAAACGCGCGCCGCGATCCGCCACTTGCCTTTCAATCTTGAAAGGGTGCGGCGGGCCAAGTGACAAGTGACTGAGTGAAAACTACCGTCCCCAATTGCGTCCCACGGTGCAAGCCCAGCAGGCATGCGCGGACACATACATGCTGCATGTCACTGCTGGCGCTTTTCTTTTTTTCTCAGCAGCGGAAAGCGCCAGACTAAGCCGCCACCGCCCATGGTGGTGGCGGTGGCTTGATCCATCCCGATCCATCCCCATCAAGCAGCGACCATCAACGCTCCAACCGATGGGCAATGCGGTGCGAAAAGATCGGGTCGATGCCCGCCGCCTGCTCGTGCATCAAACCAGTCAATCAGTCGCGCCCCCTCGCGCGTCAGCCGGCCCGATTGAAAGGCAAGCCGTTATCTTTCAAAGGGGCGTCCGTCGATGATGCGCGGCGCGCGGAGCGGGCCAGCCAGGCAGGCAGGCAGGCGCTGAGAAAACCGTCGCGGGTGTCGCTATACAAACGCCAAGTGTGTGCTCGCAGCGCGTCCGTCCCCTGGAGTCAGTCTGCCGGCGATCTTTGACGTGCAGTTTGGATTTGATAACCATCGCGACGATTGGGCGACCCGCCGCGCTGGGTTCGTTCGTTCGTTGCCTTTTCACAGGAAGTAAACACCGCCCAGGTAAGTTACGGTAATATACCGCTGGCGATCGGGTAGATTGTTAGATTTCGACGCGTGGCGCAGCCAGCCTGCCAGCCAGCCAGCCAGTCACCTCTATCTCGCGTGGCCCACACACGCGTATAGACGGTTATCTTTCTCGTAAACTACCGCCAGGGGGGGTTACAGTGCACGAAAGAGGGCAGAAAAATCCGATCGTCCCGTCGCCCGCCCGTCCTTGGATCCCATCTTGGCGTCCAGAAGGCGCCGGCCGCACTACATGGCGACGACCGCGGCCAGCAGCACGTCACTTGGCGGCCGCCCCATACTGGGCCCAAGTCGCCGGCGCGCTGTGAAACGGCAACGCGCGCAACACGCCAGCCAGTTCGGCGGGTGTGGATTTGATTTTTTCAGCTGGGGACAACCTGGCGGTCGGTCGCGGTGCCGGGGTTTTTATACCCTTCGCCGCGTCGATATCTTACTTTCGCTTTTGCCGGCACGCGGATCAATCAACCCACGCGCGTAACCCGGCCACCCGCCCACCCCAACCCGCGTCGCCACCACCAGCAGACCTGGTCAAACGACGTCGCCCCGCCCGGATCACGACGCGTCACAGTCGGGTCTCTTCCCGTCCCCGGTCGCACAGCTCAGTCCTCGGGAGGGACGACCTGCCCCTGCCGCTGCGTCCCAGCTCCTCGCGAGATTGACGCGAGTCAAACCGTCAGTCGACAGACAGACAGCGACCCGCCAAGAAGAAGCCTCACACCGCCGCCCAAGCGCGCTCTCCATGGCCGCGCCGAGCCCGTGCGCCTCGCCGGTCATTCGCGCTCTCGCCACGTCGTTCCCGGCCGCGCTCCACGCCCACAGCCACCCGCAGCCGCAGCAGCAACCGCCGCAGACCATGCCGACGATCCCCGAGGAGGACGCGCCGGCCGCGCGCATGACGGTCGACACGCGGCTCGCGGCCGACGCGGCCGTGATGGAGTCGCCCGTGCTCACGGGCCGCCGCAGCCCGCCGCCCGTGTCGTCGCCCTCGGTCACCAAGCTGCCGGGCCTCGAGCTCGCCATGCGCTCGTCCACCAAGCGCGAGCTGCTGCTGCCGGCGCTGTCGGCGGCGCGCGCGGCCGGCGCGAGCGCGAGTCCCGGCGCCATCTTCAGCTCGCTGACGCCGCCGCCGCCGTCCCAGCCGCAGCCGCCGCCGCCGACGAAGCGCGAGGGCGAGTCGGCGGCCGCCGCCGCGCGGAGGAAGAAGGGCACGCGTCGCGGGACGCTGCACCCGGAGGCCAAGAACGTGCTCAAGGCGTGGATGTTCTCGCCCGAGCACTTTGCGCACCCGTACCCGAGCGAGGAGGAGAAGGAGGAGCTCGCGTCCGAGGCCGGCATCGAGGTCAAGCAGCTGTCCAACTGGTTCACGAACGCGCGCAAGCGCCTGTGGCAGCCCGTGCTGCGCCAGTCGGGCGTCGAGGTCAAGAACTTCCTCTCGACCGGCCGCGGCGGCCCGCGCGGCAACAAGCTCGAGGTGCCCGCCAACCTGCAGCAGCTCGTGGCGTCCAGCCTCGCGGCCGCCACGGCCGACGACTCACCGCCGTCCTCACCCGGCCGCGAGGACGGCGACGACAGCGACGCGTCCATGCGCTCGCCGCTTAAGCGTTCGTGGTCGGACGTGCAGGCATCGCTGCTGGCGAGTCCCGCGGCGTCGGCCGACGAGGTGCCCGCCAAGCGCAAGAAGGCGCCGGCGGCTGGCAAGAAGCGCCGCGCGCAGGAGCTACGCCTCGTGCTGGCCGACAAGGCGGCGGCCTCGCGCGCGTCGCCGTTCCCGTTCCCGCCCGGCGACGCGTCGCCCGCGTCCGTGGCGCGCTTCCGCGACGTGGAGCTGCTTGCGGCCTCGTCGCTGCTCGGGCTGCACCAGCAGCCGTACCAGCCCGTGCACTGAGCGCGCGCGGCCATCTCGCTGGAGGTATTTATTGTGACTTTGGACTTTGCCGCGAGTTTGGCTCGGAGGAGCCGCGGGTCGGGCACTGCTGCTGCCGACGGCCCGGCCCCGCGGACGCACACACTACTTTAACACACACACACACGCATAAAGAAGACGTTCTCGAGTTCTCCATGGGTTTCCCCCCAGCGCCGCGCAGGTCGCGCCACCAGGCGCCGACCTGCCGCATGTCATTGAAGGATTGGAGCTGGAGAGCCACGTCGTTTCGGATGGTGTTCCGTTTGGGGTACAGGTTTAACATTGTGAATGAAACATCGCCGATGCATTCGCAAAGGATCCATAGAAATATCAAGTTTGCGGAAGGGGGTACGAAGTGTAACCACATTGTGTTGGACTATCGCCAGCTTTCCACGAAAGTTGCGTGTGTCTGCGAAACGGCGTGCCTCTTCGCGCTCAAGTTGCCATCCCGCAACGTTAGAGAATTTGGGGAGTGAAGGTTATTCGAGGCTCTTCACAAAGCTGTCCGTCCAGACTCAAGGTGAGCGCGGGCAGGTTGAAGCGGAGGGCTCGCTCCATCCGGGTTCTCCATCCGGGTTGAGATGCACAGCAATACGTCATACTACCCAAAGGCGCCAGCACGCGTGCGGCGATCCATGATACAGGAGCTGCTGCACTGCACAGAGAGGGGTTCGCAGCCGTGATACCCTCGCTGAAACACCCTTACGGGCCTCTTCAACGGCGCGATACCTTCACAAGCGTGTTGCATGCCCGGGCGTGTCAAAGCACGGCGAGAAGCGGGTGACTAGCAGTGACTCGCCCTTTTCTGCCTGGCCGCCTGATGCGTGCCGCCGTGGCAGGCGAGTGACGCGCACGGGATGCGCACGGAGCGGTGCGACCCGATCCGCAAGGAACCGTGCAGTGAACGGCGGCACATGCCACAAGGCAGGTATCCCTGCTCGTCGTATGCGCCGCTCCTCACGGCTGTACTGTAGATTCCGTCGACCAAGCGCCAGATTGGTCGCGCCGGGACCCGTCTCGGCGCTAAGAGCAGCACGATGGTGCTCTGCGTCGCGTCCTCTTGGAAGGATGAAGCCGCCCACAGTTGGCGCGCGGAGGATGGGGCTTGACGTTGACCAGGTGATCGCACTTGACAGCCTCGGAGCAACGTTAAGACCGACCACATGATCCCGCCCACACATCACGACTGCGTGGTCTCCTTCTCATCCTGCGGCGCGGCTTCCGACGCGTCACTTCAAGCTCGGGCGACGTGATTGGCATCCCGCGCCACCAGCACTGAGCGCGTCACCTGCGCGGACAGGTTAGGGCGGTGGTACTGGAGTTTTTATGGTAAGGTGCGTTCCTTGAATCGAGGTAAGCATTGCAATGGAGTGGACTATTGAGCTGGATAATACCGTTTAAGAACGCCATCAACGTCAACTTCAGCTCCACATCATCTGCAAAGCATTGCCGGCAGCTTTACGCCCCACCCATTGCGTTGCTTCGACGTTGGAGAGGCGGCCTTCAAGGAACAGTGGCGTGCACGGACCATGACTTCCACTCAACAAGCTCTCGAGGGGCCTGGTGCGAGTCTCCACCTGATCCTCACTTCCCAACTCGCCTCGCGGTGTCCAAGCGTCTAGCCCTTCAGCGTCCTCTGGAGAAGCCAACAGCGATGTCCTCGTACCGCCACACGCCAGGGTCTGGGGTCTCCGGCCTCGACTTGAACCCTCGGCTGTCCTTCGTCAGTGGTACCTCGCAGGCCAAGAATGTCGAGGACGGACACTACTCGGCTGTCAAGACCCCCGAGCCCGTCGACGCGTCCGGTGGAAGCACACTTCGCCCCGGAGAGGTCCCGAG
>JAADYF010000605.1:0-17170 GCA_023338175.1 Phytopythium delawarense
CTGCAGCGAGTCGACGCACGCTCGCGTGATGATGGCGGCCACCGGGTTCGCACCGAGCAGGGAGGTCATGCCGACCAGCATCTCGCTGTCTTCCGGCGAATTGGAGGCACTCGACGAGTCGGTCCTCCGTGACTCGGCCCCTCCTTGCCCGACAACAACAGCGCGCATTGACTTGGCGGGGAGCAGCGAGGGTAACCGTTCCAAGAGCGCAAGCAGCGGCGCTTGCAGAGAGCTGGCGGATTCCGTCTCCCAGCCATCATCGCGAGGAACAAAATTCTCCGACAAAGATGACACCCTTTTGCTTCGTCAAGTCATGGCTGACATGCCCTTCGCGACGGCGAGGGGGGACCGAATGCTCGCATGGAAGAAGACTGCGGCGAGAGTTCGTGCTTTCGACAACTTCTCGAAGAAGGACCTGACGGGCAAGGCGGCGCAAAGTCACTTTAAGGCGTTGATGAAGATCCACGAGTCCGTCGACGACTCGTTCAAGAGTGCATCTGGTGTAATGCGCAAAATGTCCGAGAAGCGCATGCTGCTGACCGAACTGTCTGTCCTGGTGAAAGAAGCTCACGACGCCAAGGAGGAGATATCTGCAAGAGCACCTGGCATCCGTGGGAGGGACGCCCAGCGACGAGATGTCGGTCGCTTCCGAGACGCCGCAGCTAACACCCTGAGCAAGCGAAGTCTCCAAGGGAGCTCAGTCCGTGACTTCGAGTTCTCGCGAGAACATGGCGTTGACGACCGGTTGGACATAGTGAAGTTGATTCAAGAAGAGAACGCGAAGGACAGGGCAGAGCGCGAAAAGGACCGAGAAGAAAGACGACAAGACCGCCTGGCCAAGCTGGAGGTCGCTCGCATTGAAGCCGCGCGCGTGAACAAGTTGCTTGAGATTGCTCGGCTCGAAGCGGCTCAGAGGCTGGGCAAGTAATTTGTCAGCTGTTTCGACTCGAGGGAGATCAATTCGCGTTGTTAGCCTTTTGTTCCTTGGTGTATCCATAGGTCTCCCTCCACATGTTGCCACCATGGTTGAAGGTCACACGGAGGACAGGACATGTGGAAATAAACGTTGTCGCTGACGCTCCGAGAGCAGCCAGTCGTCGCAGCTGAAGGCATTGTTGCGCTTTGCGCAACCAGGTGCCCTTGCCCAGCATTATCGCCAAGGAATACAGTTCACTAATACTGTTGTCAGCTTGCTGCATGCGCGTCCGGAGCGCGCCGGCACAGGCCGGCATAACCCGCTGTACACGATCATTCCTAGAAACTCCTATTTGTCTGGCTGGAGGCGTTCGACGCGTTGAAAGCAGCTACTTCCACCACCACTGCACGTCCTCCATGGCCTTCGTGGTGGAGTGTCATCGAGGACGAGCAAGACGTGGCCCTCTCACCGAGCAACCTGGAGGACGAGCCCGAGCTGATGGCAAGAAGGAGTGTGAGGACGAGTGAGCGAGGACGAGTGGAAGAGGACGAGTGGAAGAGGACGATGGTACGGAAATTCCCGAGGTGGGTTGGGGGGGGCTCCAAGGCGCAGGAGCGCAGGCCTTTGACCTCGACTTTTGTAGTTGTCTAACTCACTCTGCAACTTGCTTCAATTCAAGCAAGGGGATCCAAGGAAATCATCAGCTTCCGTATCGAGTGTTTCCTTTGGCTGACTAGACATGGTGATCAACCGTGACCTCGGCTCGTCCGCGACCTCGTCGGGCTTCTGAGAGCTACTTGATCACGCAGGACGCGGTCTTCTCCGATCTCGAGCTGTTGCGAGACTACGACTCGCAGTCGCCGCTGCAATGCGCTTCCCAGTCCAGTGTAGCGGCATCGGCGCGGCTCAAGAACACGACGGCGGTGCTTGTTACGATCGCCAAGTGCGTCCAGGACGCCACCATCGCCAAGATCGCCAGCTGGGCGGGCTCCAAGCTGCTGGGCGACGACGGCGGCGGCAAAGTGGTCTCTCTGGATGGCTCCCAGGACGTGCAGCTCGCCTTCACGTTCGCGCTGGTGGACGCCACATGCTCGAGCACCAGCAGCAGCGGTGCGACCATGAGCACAAGCCGTCTGAACGCGTTCAAGAGCCTCGGACGGTCGTCAGCTCCTTCAGCGTCGCCACGAACAGCAATGGCAGGTCATCGACGACGTTTGTTGCCGTCATCTCCTTCGTGGAGAGCGCGGCGGCGTACACGGCTGTGCAGCAGTACGAGAGCAACGCTAGGGTCGCGGTGGCGTTCAACTTCGCGCTGTGCGAGGGCAGCGCGTCGTCCTGCGAGTCTGCGGCGGCCAGATCAGCGGCGGCGACGACGTTCCCGAACGCCAACTACCTGGCGCAGACCTCGCTGCTCAAAGACGTCGAGGTGTTCTCGCCAACGCCTCGCTATGCGTGCGACGGAGTGCTCACGAACGGGACCCCAGTCGTGATTGGAAAAGAAAGCACGAGCCAATGCACCTGCGTCTGTCCGAGGGCTACGCAGTCGTGCGGAGCAGCAAAGTGAGCGGCAACGGGTGGTGCGAAGCCATCAACTCGTCTTTGCTGCCTCGTCGTGCGTCGGCTGCGCTTGGGACTCGTACGGGGACTTCCAGCACCAACTCACCGAGTCGGACGGCTCTGGAGCGCTGTCGACCGTCGTGAGCGCGTGGGGACTGCCGGTCCTGGCACTGGAGCGGAGTCGATCGTCGGCATCAGATCAAGGGCAAGTTGTTGTGTCGTGCACCAGGAAGAGCGACCCTCCCGTCTACGACGCGCTCACCATCTCCAGCGCTGTCAATCGCCACGACTCGTCGTCGTATGCGATCCCCATGACGATCCCGTCGTGGGCGAAGACGGCGGTGCGAGAGTTTGGCGACCCTATCACCAACGTACCAGCACAGTCTTCGAATGCGAGAGTGCACTCCAGTACCTTGACGTGGCGCCAATACGAGGCGTCTGGCTCCGCGGCCGTCGAGCAATCGTATGTCCTGACCGGCTTCGGCGTGTACGAGCTCCAAGTGCGTGCCACTCGCGTCGAGTCGTCGCCATACACGCAGCCAGTTAGCTGTATTGGGTGTATCGCCGTCACCGACCACTTCCGCCCTCGCGGCGCCAGTGCGTGACCATCTGCGTACTGCGACGTCACCACATGCGGGGAGGATAGCGTCGCGACTGCCTTCCTCACGTCGTCCAGCCAGTACATGGTGCGTGAGGCCATCGCGGCCATCACCACGCTCCAGCTCAATGCCTCCAACGACGACTACAGCGGCAGCCGCTGCGACGACATGCAGATCCGAACACGGTCATTCCACGCGACCAACGCACCGGCCGAGATGACGACCTTCACTGATGCCGACGACTTCCACGCGAAGTCGGACACGTGCTTCTCTCCAGATACGCTGTTGAGCGACCTGCTGCTGATGGAGTCTGCTCGAAGCTCCATCCCCTCGCTGTTCGACGACGACAACGCGCTCCAGCTGTCCTTCCCTGTCAGCGATCAGTGCACGCGGTGCTGCTGGCTGAGCGTGCAACTGCGCGAGACGTGGGTCGACAATCGGTGCGAGGCCGAGTTCGCGACGCAGCGCTGTGACGGACTGGACTCAGAGCCGAGCCAGTGCTCGTTGTCGCAATGCCTCCGAGTGGACCCCGCCCTGCTGTTCGCGCCAAGCGTATCGATCCAGCAAGACGCGCAGCAGCAGTTCGAGTCGGTGCTCCGCCAGCTCTCGCTGGATGCGTCTCAGTTCCAGTCCGTGACGCAGATCCACCGCGCCATCGCCTGCGACAACCTGGACGGCTCCACATCGTACACGCTCCGAGCCAAACTGGCCGATCTTGTGACGCTGGATGCCTCGTTCGCCGCCGATTTCCAGGACGAGTTGCTGCAGGTTCAGCTGCCGAGCTACGGCGAGGTTACCGCGGCCACTCCGAGTGCAGAAGGCAGGATTGTGTGGAGGTTCCGAGTTGTAGGCGACTCGAAGTCAACGTGGTGCCGAGTCGACGCGATGGAGGATGAGCTGGCTTTCGCGCAGTCCGCGACGACCGTCACGTTCGAGGTCTGGTCTCCGTGCGGCAAGGTGGGGTAGCAGTTTACCACAGAGTCAACAAAAAGGATTGATTTGGTTGCATTCATGTTATTCAATGCCGTCGCTGCGGTAGCCATGCGGCAACCCAAAGACGTCGAAGCGTCTGCCATGGACCCTACGCGTCCTGCAGGTACTCATCGAGAGTCGGAGGTGGGAAGCCAAACTTCTTGCTCACTTGGTTCCCACCTCCGACGCAATTCAAGCAGTTAGTCAGTAACATCGCAACATGAACCATCCTGCCGACTGGAGTTGTGCCGATCCTCAGCTGATCTGCGAACTTGAGCGCCTTCCATGACATCTTGAGCTCCTTGAACCACCATTCCACCACCACTCGCTTGCTTGACATCTCGCTGTTGAAACGGCGAAAGTGGACACCCTCACGTGTCCGTCGCGACATGCGATATCCGCTCATGACGAAATCACGCAGCCCATACGCAGCGTCGCCATAGACGAACTTGCCAGCGAAGAGAGACCGTGGTGGCGGTTGAAATAGTCGAGGAGGCGACTGTAGTGAAGAACGGCTCCATCGTGCTGACGACCCTCCAGCGGACCCCAGAAATGCACAGCAGTGCCATCCGGAACCACAACCGCGTGGAAGTTCAAACAGTTGATCATCTTCCAGCCGCTGAAGCACTCGTTTCCTTGTATTCCCACGTCCTTCGCCTTCGTTGACGCTCCAGGCTTGCATATTTGCACCTTGGTCCCATCGATGAACCCGAAAATGCAGTCAAAGGGAGCGCCCTTTGCCTCGATCGCAGCACAATACGCACCAATGCGTTTGCGCACGAGAGACTCAGCGAAGTAGATAACGTCACCGAAGGCTGTGTCCAGCAACTCCATCACCGTCGCGCACACTCGTGACAGAACAGCCGGTCCACGGGTCGAAGCGCCTGGCCATGTCCACGAATCGAGTCGGAAACGTCAGACGCTTCAGCACGACGCATAGAGCGTCCATGCCGAGCATTCGGTCACCGCTTGGAGACCGGGGAGGTCAAAGCGAAGCTCTACTTTGACGTCCATCTTCGTCAAATCAATGGAGACCGGGAGTGGCACGAGAGGCCGCTCTACCGTCTCCGTGCGCGCGAGTATCGACGCCCAGAGCAATCTCGCTGAGCCAGATGTCTTCTTCATGATGTACCATAGGAGTACCGCCCTCTCCTCCGAGGTGATGCTGCGCTGGGCAGCGCTCATCAGGACCCCCGCTGCCGTCGCCGCGTCCATGGTTGAGAAGGTGAGCGCAAGTGGAGGAGCGAAACCAAAGCGTAACCTTATCGTAACCCATTATTCGCTTCGTATCGCTTTTTGGGTAATAAATGGGTTTTCACAGGAATGAATTACTTCGGCATATCAATTCTTCTTTTTTTTTTTGGCTTGCAGCATTTCTCGCTGCAAAAGGCGGCGGTTTCGTGAGCCAAAGTCGGACGCGGATGCTGGAATGCCAAGAGGCACGACCCGCCGCCGCTCGACGCCCATGCATTTTCCGTCCGGGCAGCCGCGTGACGCCTGAGAGGCGTCGGCAAGGCCCGGCCTCGTCGTGGGCTTCGCTGAGAAAGTGATGCGGTGCCTGGACGCGCTGCCGCTCGAGCTGTGCGTCTCGCAGCTGTGCCCGTTCCTGGGCGTGCGCGACCGATGGCACGGGCTAGCGCGCGCGTCTCGGCGCTGGCGGCGGCTCGCGCTGCTCTCGGTGCACGCCGAGCGCCACCTCGACTTGGTCCGTGCTGCTGGTTTGATCGTGTCCGCTGTGGTTCAAGCGTCCTCACGGCACTCCTGTGATCATGAACAGACGTGGTGCACGCGGGAGCACGAGCTCGAGTTCGCGGCCAAGCGGTTGACGTGGCTCGAGCCCGGCAAGTTCGTCTCGCAGCTCGACAGCGTCGGGTTGTACGGGCCGCGAGTGACGGTGACGCTGCTGGCGGCTCTGGTCGAGCGACTGGGGGTGGGCCGCCTCCGAAGCGTCGACATTGAGTCCAAGCAGGTCGACAACGCGGCGCTGCGGCTGCTCGCGTCGTGCCGCAGCCTCCAGCACCTGACGCTCCACTGCATCAAGCTGACGGACGACACACTGGCCTCGATTGCGCGCGGGTCACGTCTCTCGCTCGAGACAATCGATCTCTCAGGCTGCGCGCGTATCAGCGACGATGGGGTGATGGCGGTCGCCAGTGCCGCCACCAAGCTGCGCGAGGTCCGACTCGATATGTGCCACCGCATCACCGACCGCAGCGTACTCGCGCTCGCTCACCGGCAATCCAACTCGCTAGAGCTGGTCTCGGTTGATCGGTGCCTCAAGGTGGGCATTCTCTCCGTTGCGAAGAGCTGGCAGTCGGAGCTTGTGCTGACGGGACGGACGTTGTGACGCAGGTGTCGGGTCTTGCGCTGTGCATCTTGATGATCAAGCAGCGCGGACTACTCGCGCTGTCGTTTGCGTGCTGCCCAAAGGTGCAGGCAAGCGACATGCACCACCTGGAGCGTGTGATGGCCGCGTGGGAATCACAACAGCACCTGAAGATACCAGCTTGCCAGCTGAGAAAGCTGGACCTCAGCGGCTGCGCGGGGCTCAATGACTCGGGCATCATCGCGCTTGTCAAGGCGAACCGTCGCACGCTTCAGCATCTCAACCTCAACGCTTGCGTGTCAACTTCACGCCCAGCGTTCGCAGCGGTGGCGCATTGCACGGAGCTGCAGTCGCTGAACGTGTCAATGTGTCGAGGATTCCATAACGAGGACCTCCGTCAGATCGCTCTGCGTTGTCCAAAGCTCAAGACTCTGCAGCTTCACGGCTGCGTTCACATTGACGATGCTGGGTTGATGGGAATTGCTCCGCTGGCGACGAGGCTCAAGCGGCTCTCCATCGAGTTCTGCTACAACGTGACAGACGTGGGCGTCCAGGCGCTGGTTGAGCACTGTCCGCGACTTGTGAACCTCAACGTCAAGGCGTGCAACCTGCTGACCGCTGCCACGTTCGAGACCCTCGCTAGACAGCCGCGGACGACAAAGACTGCGTGGAAGGCACTTTACATCGGCGCGTGCGCTGACATGGACACGACTGCCGCGTACTGCGCCATTGTCAAGGCAAAGTTCCCACGCTGCCGTGTGCACTGGGTGTGAGGCTAACGGCATACTTCGCTGCATATATAAACGCGAATACGATATGATCTTCTCCACATGGTCATCAAGTCGCTCAAGACGCTGATTGCGATCATCTGCGTGGGTCGGATGCGATACGTCTCCGAAGATTCAAGTCAAAGAAGCTGCTCATTGCCGAAGATGCCGACCAGAACTCCGACGCCTGTCATGCACTTCGATAGCAACAGCGCCAAAGGCGCGATTACCGATCGAAAATAGTTGGTGTTGGTGCAACGCCACCATCTCCGAGCTGATGATTGTCCTGAGCGCATTCTCCTTGAGCCATCCGCACGGAGCAAGCGTATATTTGGTGCGAAGGTGCTATTTTTGACGACGGCTCGACCGCCCTCGCCACTGATTCCCGTGACCACGCTTTTGTGGGAGCGGCCGGGCGGTTTTCGCCTCATTCCGAGAAAGCAAAGCAACGCGAGCGCCGCGCTTGTTGGCATCCGATTATCTCGATCCGACTGCGGCGCGCAAAGTCAAGCATAAGCGAACCGCTCAGGCTCCGACGCGGGACAGCACGATGGCTGGCCGCATCCCGAACGTGAGCACGCGGATTGTGCCCAAGAACATGGCACTTCCGGAGACGGGCAGCTGCTTCGACACGACTGTCGTGGTCCCCAAGGTTTGCTTGTTGTCTGGGTGTCGTTCACATTGGGTGAACGCCATCGACTTACTAACATCATGAACCATGGCTGTTCAGAAGCGTGGGTCGAACGAGAAATTGGACGAGACGCAGCACATCAGCGCCTTCTCCGTGTCCAAGTTGTCCAAGCCGCACACGACCGACAAGTTCCTTCGCCGTGGTCAGGGAACCGGCGGCACTGTGGATCTCGAAAAGGCCATCAAGGTAGGCTTCACTTGCTGGCTTGCATGAGAGCCTGTCCATGCTGATACAATCGCTTCTCATAGCCGGACAAGCAGGAGGCGGGCTCACCTCGGAAACAACCCGTTGCGTTTCGGGAGCGATCCAACCCGCCGGACACCTCCTTCCGGCGGTATGATCTCCCTCATGCCCTCATCACCTTGGTGCTTTGGTCTCTGATCTTGAATGGGCGTTGCTTTTGGTGACGCTGACAGGTTCTATGAGCGCGGCGACCTACCCATTCAAATCGACCACGGTGGCGTGCGCAACATGGTCGCGTGGAAGGTCGACATCACCAAGGTGAGCGAGTGATTCGACTCCTTTCCCTCTCCTCCTCGCCGCTAAACCACACCTCTGCTGCTTTCGATAGCTGGACTTCCACCACTACCTGCCCATTTTCTTTGACGGCCTGCGCGAGGTTGAGGAGCCGTATGCATTTCTCTCGGAGCAAGGCGCGAAGGACATGCTGATCAACGGCAGCGCCAAAGTCCTCCCGGTCATCCCACAACTGATCATCCCCATCAAAAGTAAGGACTCCACTTGGTCCCCGGTCGTTGACTGTCCACTGACATTGCCCGCTCATGTTATCAACAGACGCCCTGAACACGCGCAACCCGACGATCATCGTCAAGACCCTCCACATCTTGCAGCTCATGGTCACGTGCGAGGCGGCCGCCAACCCGGGCAGCGGCCCAGGGCTGATCGGCCAGGCTCTCGTGCCGTACTACCGACAGATCTTGCCCGTGCTCAACATCTTCATCCGCAAGAACGGTATGGCTGCTGGTACTCTTTCCTCCGCACCATTGGTGCTAATGTGATGCTTCCATCCACAGACAACATCGGCGACTCGATCGACTACAGCCAGCGTAAGCAGCTGAACCTGGGCGACCTCATCCAGCAGACACTCGAGATCATGGAGACCCACGGCGGCGACGACGCTTTCATCAACATCAAGTACCTCGTGCCGACCTACCAGAGCGTCTGTGTCGGCTAGACAGACCGATTGACGCCCCTCAGCAACTGGCATACTGCACTATTGTCTATCAACAAGCATGCCACAGCATCACTAAAGTAGATAGCGCAGTCAACACTTCCAACGAGGATATGAAGAAACAGCAAGCAATGCAAAACTATCGCATGATGGAACTACGTTGGTTGATGCGTTTGTTTCTACTTTCGTGACCAAGATTGCCGACTGAAGCCCGCCGTTGCCGGTCGCTTGGACATCACTGGAGCGGCAGATTGAGGTCGTCCGCCTGCTGGCTTACCCCTTGCTGCCATCGCATAAAACGTCTCCGGTGTGTCGCTGTTGCCTGCGCTGTCGTTGTTTGTTGCTTGAGACTCTGAGCGGTCTTGGCGAGAGTGGAGAACGGCACGCCCATCCATGAAGTCATCAACGGTCGTTTGCTGCCTCTCAGATGGGGATTCTGCTTCTACCCCGACGTCTCTCTGTGCTGTCATCATGTGGATTAAGCCTTCACTGCGGCTCTGGCATTCATAGCGCTTGAGTCTTCGCTCGAGCTCCTTGTTTTGGCGCTTCAACGCGTTCAGCTCCGTCATGAGCGTCGTGTTCTGGAACGACAGCGCCGACGCGAGCTTGCGCTTCTCCTGGTTGACCATCTCAAGCTGCCTGCGCTGGTGCTGCTTGTCCTTGAGCAAGAAGCTTGTTTGGCGATGAAGCTCCGCATTGACTTCTTCTGAGCCATCGTCTTTGGCTTGAAGGACATCCAGCTGCCGCGTCAGGCGTTTGTGAATGCGCACGATCTCGCACACAAGTGTATTCTTCTCTTGGATGGCGCTGATTCGGACCAGTTCGCCCAACTCTTCTTGCAGCACCTCAATAGAATGGCGAGTCCGTTCGAGCTGCCTCTGCGCTATTGCAACCTCCCGCTCGTGCTTTTTCGCCTTGAGCTGCGTCTCAACGCGGAAGCGGTCGCTCAGATTCGCCTGCACGACAATCTCTTGGTTGGCGTCGTGCAACTGACTCATGTACTGCTGCATCTTGTCGATCTCCTGCTCCTTCGGAACGAGATGACGCTGCAAGATCTCGATCTGGGACCGGTGCACGCCGTCCAGCCGCTGCAGGTTCTCGTACATGCCCTTGAGCTCGCAATACTGAGCGAGCGACTCGGTCTTTTCTTTCATCGCCATATCAGCGGCTCGATGCTCTTCCAGAAGTCTCGCCTTGAGAGTGTCGATCTCACGCGCCTTGAGATCGCATTCCTTGCTCATGACGCTTAGTTCGTGGTCCTTTGCGGTGAGTGCCGCCAACAGCATCTTGACTTCTTGGTTCAGTCCAGCAATTTTGCCGTGCGCTTGTGACTGCTGCTCGGACAATTTCTTCTTCTCGGTCTCAACTGAGCAAGATAGCAGCGTCATCTGCTCCGAGTAGTCTTGCTGCTGCTGACTGAGTACTTCTGCCAGCTTCTTGTTGACGAGCGCGAGCTCTTTTCGCAGCTGAACGCGTTCGGTCTCATGATCTCGCTTCTGAACCTGGATCTTCTCTTCATATTGGCGCACGATGACCGCCTCGCGCTCGGTCCATGTCTTGGTTGCATCTGTTAGCTCCAGTCGCGCTGCAACCAGCGCCTCACGCAGCAAATCACACTCGCGCTGGACCTTCTCCGTGTTGTACAGATAGTGGTCCTGCGCGGCACGCGCCTCTGATGACAAGTAGCTCATTCGGGACTCGCGTTCGCCGATCGCGCCTTCCATCTGTGCACTCAGCTCAGCGCGCAGCTGGTACCGCGCTTCCTCTGCCTGGTCCGTCGCAGCAGTGATTTCGCGCTTCATCGACTCTTCAAACCGTGTGCGCTGCTCGCCAAGCTGGCGAGTGAGCATTTCGTTCTCGAGCTTCAGCTGCTGCAGTTCATTCTCGACGTCCATTGCCTTGAAACGCGCCAGCTCGATCTTGCTGCGATCGTAGAAGCCAATCTCGTCGGACTGGCAGATGCTGGTGAATGCGTTGCTCAAGTCGATAAAGTTGCTGGTGAGGTCGTTGGGAAGAGTGCCAATCAGCTGCTGCGTCATCTCCGAGCGCTCGCTGGAGGATCGATTGCCGTCTGCTATCACAGTGCAGCTCAGCACGACGCCGTCCAGGGAGTTGGAGACGAGTGTGCGTGTTCGATCGACGAAGAAGAGTCCCGATACTGCTGAGGTGTGGACGTCAACGACTCGGAGGACAGAGGAAAACTCGATCATTCGATGCCCATCAAAATCCAACTTCCCTCGCTTCCAGCTCAGGATTGCAATCCCACCGACGGCAGTTCCGCCAAACAGCAGATTAGGAGCGCCACATGACCCTGTCATTGCGGATACAGTGACCGGAAGGAGCTCGCCAATCTGACCCATCGGCCCGCGGAGTGCATCGTGCGAGAGATCGCCATTGACCCATGCTCGCAGAAGGCTCGGAGCCACGCCGCTGGGTGATGGTGAGCCGACTCGCTCAGCCGAGAACACGACGTAGTCGTGAGAGTCTCGGTCGATCTTGCACGTAGTAGCACAGATAATGTCGCTGCCTTTCACTTGGACCTGAGTGGCACTGTGCACCTGAACAAGCTCATCGACTTCGCCGCCAGCCTGCCAAAGTAGTGCACAGTGGTGAATCTCTCCGACAGTATCAACTGCGAAGAAGCTGCTGTCATGTGGCGACCACAGAAAATGCGTCAGCGTCTCGCGAAAGTCGCGAGAGATGGCGCCAACCAGTTGCGGTTCACGCTGCGAACGGGTGCAGCTTTGGTACAGATAGATGCACTTGTTGGTCGTGTGCACTCCAGCGAAGAGGCTGCCGCTCGGACTGTACTTGACGATGCCAATCTGCTTTTGAGCAAGCTCAAAGGCGAGGCGTAGAGAGTCCTGCAATACGAAGTACACCTGCATCTTAGAGCCGAAGGAGACCACCAGCTCGGTGCCACGAGGGTGGACATCAAGCCCGAGCGGCGTGGATTGCTCGAACGAGTGGGACAGATAGCACTCGTGCGAGTCTCCCTGGTTCCACACATTGATCGCGTACTCGTCACCGGGTAGCGTACAGCACGCGGTAAAGCACGCGCGTCCGGACGCCGCGCTCAATTGCTCCATGTTGGTCGAAAATGGTGTTGAAGACAGCGACTCGAGCGCAATCACCTGTCGTTTCGATTGATTCATCGTCAGCAACATCGGATCTTGTTGACCATTGCATACTTCCATGACTTACATCGTCGTCGCCGCGCAAGAGGCACAAGTTGCTGAGGTCGTACGATCCATAAGTGCGCTCAGTGCAGCACAAGAGTGTAGCAGCCGCTGGATCCGTCGCCAAGCCGAGAATGGACTCCCTGCATCATGACATTTCGTCAGCTGACATGCATCGGAGACGAGGAAAAGCCTCGGACGGCACGACAAAGCTCGTACGTATCGCGGACGCGCATACGGCGCTGGAAGTGCAGCTCCTTTTCATCCGCCTTCATCATCTTAGAGGCAACACGCACGACAGAGATGAGTCCGTGCGTGCCACCGACCACGACCCCTTCGCCATTGCTCAACGCCGTCATGCATGCGAGCTTCCCGATGCCGTTGTGCACGCTTCGGAGGGTTTGGATCAGCTCCGCGTTGATGATGAGCTGGATGTCTCCGTCCTCAAGCAGCGCGACGAGGCAGTCGTTCGGTAGCCAAACGTGGTCAACATAGCTCACCACGCGCTTGACTTTGGTCTCGTCGCCCGACTTGAAGCTGGAGAACGGCTTGAGCGTGTACTCGGAGAGCGTCCAGAGCCTCAGCAAGTTGTTGCCACTCGTGGAAAGCTGTGCCATGTCGATCGAGTTGAAGCGCACGCGAGTGACTTTGCAGTGGATGTCGACGCTCGCGATCTGACGCGCGCGGCTCCAGTCCCATACAACGAGCGTCCACGCGGCAGTCGCTGTCTGGCAGCAGACAAGCTTTCCGTCCGGAGATAGCGCCGTACCCACGAACCTGTCAGCGTCGAAACTCAGCGTCTTGAGCCATGTACCACGCTGACGCGCGCTGCCTGCCACTGATCGAGTCGCTGTCGATACTTCTGCCTCATCTGTCCGATTGCTGCCGCTCTGTGCACCTGGGGAGCCGGGCGATATCCTGAACAGCGTCACTGTCGCGGGGATGATGGTCTCATCGGTTCGAACAGCAGATCGACAAACCGCGACGCAGTGCGTCTTCTGCGATAACGCCATAGCCGTAACCTCCCCAAGCAGGCTATGCGCAGTCAGCAGCGAGAAGCCAGTCTTGGCATTTGCGTTCGTCGTGGCTTGCTGGCTCTGGCTACCGAGGAACGACAGCTCCTGCGTGTGCACGTTCTGGATGGCGACGAACTTGCCAACGGCCAGCACTAGCTCTTGTCGGTTCAGGAACAGCACCGCGTCACGCATGTCGGTGCAGATTCCGTTGCCCGTGACCGGCACGAGCGGCTCGGGCGTTGCCCGCATCGCTGGGGCCGGCGGCTGCCCGGTGGTCGCGGCCGCGGCCCGCGCTCTCGAAAGCGACGCCATCCCGCTCAGATCATACAGCACAAGGCTCTGTCCCTCTCACAATCACCTTCACCAAGTCATCCGCCAGTCTATTTTCTGCCTTCAACCACGCGGTAACTGCCCACAACTTGCGCAATGTGAGATGTCATTGACATCTCTCAGCCATGATAGACATCGTCAACTCGAAATGCGCGCGTCACACATCCTTTAGAAACGATGTTCGACCCATCTCAAGGAGGCATCGCGTGGTCCTTTAGAAGCGCATTTAGAAACGCAATTCTCGCCTTCCTCGTCATTTTCAAAGTCCACGCTCAACGAGCATGGGACCGCCGATCTTCGCGCACCTGCACTCGTCTCCGCTGGTGGTGCGGCGCCGCAGCAGCGCCGACTGGCGCAGCCTGAGTAGCAATGCGGGGCTGTCGTCCAGCCAGTCAAGCGCGTCGGCCGGCGCGTCGGGCAGCCTGCCGCCGCTGGCGTCCGCGGCGGCCGGGCTCGAGCCGGTCGAGATCATCGGCGTCAAGGAGGAGCGCAAGCTGCTGCGGCAGTGTCTTCGCGAGAGCCGCAAGCGCATCGCGTGGCACTCGGAGGTGGCTGACCTGCACTCGTTCCGCAAGGTGCTGTCCTACGGCTGCCGCGCGCTGCACTTCTCGGGCCACGGCGTGCCGGGGCAGGTCATCTTTGAGAACCGCCGGTGCGAGGCGCACTTCGTCTCTCAGCGAGAGCTCAAGGACCTGCTGCTTGCTGGAGGAGCCGAGAAGAGTCGCCACCATCACAGTCACAGCCACCAACAGGAGAAGAGCACGCTGCCGATGCGGTCCGTTGGCCGCGCAGCCGTCGACAGCAGCAGCACGAGCAGCGGGAGCGAGAGCAGCAGCGAGGGAGAGGCCGCGGTCGTGAGCCACGAGGTGGAGCGCGGGTGGGTCGAGCTGTCGACGCCGCCCAAGCCCAGAGTGCCCGTCAAGCTCGTGTTCGTGAGCGCGTGCCACTCGGAGAGCGTGGCCGAGGCGTTCGTGAGCGTCGGCGTGCCGCACGTCGTCGTCGTCTCCAAGGAGGACAAGATGCTGGACAAGAAGGCGGTCGAGTTCGCCAAGGCCTTCTACACGGCGCTCTTTGCCGGACACTCAGTCGGCCGCGCCTTCCAGATCGGACACGTGCAGGCCGACATCTCGATCGTGAGCGACAGCCGCGGGAACTCGACCTTTAAGCTGCTGGGCGACGGAGACCACAGCGAGGCGCTCTTCCGAGACGTCGCGGACGGAGCCTTCATCGACAACTCGCTCGCACTGCCGGTGAACGAGTGTGACGCGGTCGCCGAGGTGTTTGTCGGGCGATCGATCGAAGTCCACCAGGCGTACAAGTCGCTCGTGGAAGGTGCGCGACTCGTGAGTATCACCGGCGAGCCGGGCATCGGCAAGACGGAGATCGCGCTCCAGTGCGCCAACTACGCGACGGAGCGGCACGTGTTCGACCACATCTTCTTCCTGAGGCTGGATGGCGAGCGGGAGCATTTCGAGCACTCGGACCGCGCGCTCGTCGATCGGTTTGCCAAGGCACTCGCCTTGCCAGTCGAGGTTGACTCGCCCGAGAAGCTGGCGGACGAGATGCGGAACAAGTGTGGAGGCAGCGACGAGAAGAGCAGCAGCGGACCGCTTCTGCTCATCATCGACGGGTGTTCCCGCGCTGTCCGACAGAATCCAGTGTTCCGGTCGATCGTCAGGCTGTTGCTGCGCCGAGTAAGCGGGCTGTCGCTCATGCTCACGGGTGATGGCAAGCTCGGCGCGATGGATGGCGTCGGGGAGAAGATTGTCAATGTCGATTGTCTTCCGCCGTCAGATGCAGCCCTACTGTTTACACTGCGAGCGCCGCGCAAGATCAAGACCCACGAGATGGGAGGCAGCACCGACCTCGCGGCGTTCGGCGAGCACCCAGTGATCAAAGCTCTACGAGGCCACCCGCGCTCAATCTGCGTGGTGCGTTCCCTATTGCATTGCTGCTGGCGTCGACTGGTTGTTCGTACTGACACACTCTGTGTTGCAGGTCTCCCAGTTTCTGGAGAACAAGGACATGGAGCTGGATCAGCACGAGCTGCTCAACTACATCATCCCGTCGGTGCTCACTGGCCTGATGTGTCGCGGCGGCAAGTTCGACGAGTCGACTGCCTGTCGATTCGAGCAGATGCATCCAGTTCCCACCGCTGATCACCACCACCACCATCATCACGTGCACGGAGCTACGGTGGACACGTCCGCAACTTTGGACCCGGATGCACTCCGGCGCATGAAGGGTGCATTCTCACAGCCGAACATGCTGACAACGGCTGCACTGTCGTCGTCCCACTCGGCATCAACGCTGGGAATGTCGTCGCTCTCGTTGAAAGACGGGTTACACGGGAGTGTGCATAGTGTATCCAGCTCATCATCGTCGTCAGTGACGGACGCTCCTTCGCGGAGGCATCAGCTGAGCGCATCGTTGAGTGAGTCCAACCTCACGAGCTCGTTCCCGACGTCGTCATCACAGCAACAGGAGATGTGCATCCTCAAGCTCGTCGACCATCTCAAAGCCACGGGTATGAATGACGACGGCTGCCTCGTATGGGCTCACGCCGTCGTGAGCAATGTACATGTGGAGGGCGGTCACTACTCGGTTAGCGTCGTGCACCGGCTGCTGGAAGTGCGCAAGATGCCTCTCGACTGGGTGGCGCCCCAGATCAGCCGTTACTTCGCCGCAAAGCTCGAAAACGACGCCGTCACACGCCCGCTGTCGCTGCGCAGCATCGATTTCCTGAACAAGAGTTCGCTCATCTGGGGATGCGGCAAGGCACCTGCCCAGTGCGGCAGCAGCGTGGACGTGACCATGTTCTCGGCATTCTGGGAGTGGTTCCACCCGCTCGTTGAGTGCATCGCGTTCTCGGAGCTGTGGTCGTTCACGCAGCCGCGGCTGCTACATGGGTTCTTGTCCAAGGGCGTGTGCGTGAACATGCTCAAGCACGCACCGCCCGGAACGTTTCTGCTGCGATTCAGCGAGACGCGACCGCGGTGCTTCGTCATCGCGTACGTGCATGATGACGGGTGCGTGCAGTTCGTGCCCATCACTTGCCGCGGGAAGGACCGTGGGTGGCACGTGGCGTTGCAGGACCAGCAGAACGTGGCGGCCAGTTGTAGCGGTGTGACGTTCCCTACCATTCAAGACCTGATACTCAGCGTCACGGTGCTCAAGTACCTGTTTCCGCAGACGCCGAAAGAGGTGGCGTTCCGCCTCGAGACCGACGCCGAGTAAGTGCGCTACTCTCCATCTATTTTCCCGTCAGACAAGAGCTGGAGGGGTGTTGCTGTAATGACTACTTCCGATTGACTAACACGAGCGAGCGAGGCCCGCAAGACCACTGTGCGAGCCAACCGTCTAGCTACCGTTTCAGAGTCAGTCGTCCCCGACATCGTCGATGTTGCGCACACTCTTAACGCAGCGGAAGCCGACGAACGGAGATCGATCGTAGCTCTGGCTGAGCATCAGGAACCGGTTGTGGTGCTGCGATTGGAGCGCTTGTGGGAAGTACCAGTTGGGGTCACTGAGCGTCGACGCCACCGGACGGAAGTAGCTGCCTCCGCGCAACAGCATGCCACACGTGTGGTCGTCGCAGAAGCGGTCCGTCATTTGCCACACGAAG
>JAADYF010000606.1:0-17160 GCA_023338175.1 Phytopythium delawarense
CCCCCCCCCCCCCCCCCCCCCCCCCCCCCCCCCGGGGAAAGCGAGATTTTCGATACTGAGACTAAGAGACGCCGTGTTTGGGTGCTGACCATTGGTGGCAACCAACAGAACAAGACACGCTCGATGCGGACATTGAACCCCGGATCGGGCAACTGTGGTGCAAGGTTTGTATCACGAGGTTGCGGGATCGAGGGGGTGTTTGGTGGGTGGGAGGTTTGGATGGCTCGCGCGCGACGCGGACCAGATTCCACTCGTTACCACACTGTCTTATTCACGGACACAGCAACGGTCATGGGGACGTGAACAGACTCTTCAACATGGACAGGCCGACCGAGGTGAAACCAACAAGTGCCTGATTTCGGTGATGAGAGCTTTGTGCGAGGCCTCGAACTCGGCGATGACAGCGCCGTGCGTGACTGACTGCAGTCTGCGTTGCTCGGTTGCAACACTGCACGCACGCAGCTGCCGCTCTCGTCGCTAATGAATGCCGCGTCGGCACTATCAGCAGTGCAAGCCTCGCGACACCGCCAAACAACGAGAGGCAGTGTGCACCAACCGGACATAGTGACATCACTGTCCACCACCATGACGTAACTGCATCGGACCGAAAGCCGATCCGATAGACGTCGACACAGCACCTCTTGATGCGTCACGCACGTCGCTCGGCCTGCACACGAAAATCCCTGGACGCTGTCGCTTCCGACACACCACCGGTACCGTTCGAAATCGTTGTGCAGCCACCCAACTACATCCCAGCGCCGCCCGACAATGATATCGCGCTAGTCCCAGCATAACCGAAGCTCACGAGCCAGCTAGCTCCAGCGACTGTACTCACCGTTGAGGTACCCGCGAAGATCGAGCCGCTAACCATTGCCACGTTCATCCATGAGCTACCCACGCAACCCAGCTGCGTTGCTGCCGTTGTCCATTGACGAATTCACTCTTCGTCAGGAGATGTGGCACTGGGATCTGGACCAGACAGCAGCGGTAGGGCCGCGTCGATCGCTCAAGGCGGCGCGGTGTTGAAGACTGTGTTTGTGCCGGTTTGGTGGCGGGTCTCACTGCGCCACATGAGCAAGAGGTCCCCATGCACAAAGCAGCACAGGACATTCGAGGCGCTCTTGAGCAAGGCGCCAGCGCTCATGGGACGCCTCGTGTCGGCCAGCGCCACCCACAGAAGAGAGATGCAAAGATGGCTACCGAACACTTGCCGATGTCGCTCTGGCTAACCTCTGCGAGTGAATGCACATGTAGCCACCAGAGAGCGCCGCCATGCGTGCATCTCTCCAGATGAGGCGTGAGAACGGGAGGCCGATGGTGAAAAGGTTCGATGGGGACGCGATGAGTGGATCCCATCATCATTGGGGAGGAATTTGGCACCACATGCGTTCAGCTCCCGACACCTTGCTCATCCTGCTCTCATGCTCTTACTTACAAGGCTTCACTCGCGGGCTCGCACGACGGCCTTCCGCATCCCAAATCACCTGCTCGTCTGGCTGCACGAGAGTCCGCCGAGCCTCGCATTACCAGACGCGTCAGTGCAATCAAACCCTCGGGGTCAGGGCCATTGAGAGGACGCGCAAGCACTTGCCAAGCAGTGGCTGCATGAAAGCTGGGAACGCCTCAATCGTGCTCTCAGTTGGCCGCGGTGCAAGGCTGCGGTCCGCCGCTATACGCTCGTTATCCGGACAATACTCAGGGCTAGGGCACTCCAGCTCGCCACTTCTACGGTGGCGGACCGGATGGTTTGTCGGAGCCGAAACGTGCGGGCGCCGAGCCCTCGCCGGGGATGCGCGGCGTGGCGACCTCTTCCCGCCACTCGGGTGCTGTCCCCGCCAAAATCCGCGACGCCGTTCAATGTATTGGCGCGCTGCATGGCCGTGGGCTCCATGGGCCGAGAGGAAGCGCATCCCTCTCTTCGTGCGTCCTTCGCCTTCGCCCGCCTAGCCAGTGCCAGTCCACGTGCCTCCCTGTGCGTGGATGGAAATTATTTTGCGCACGACGCAGGCAGGACGCGCGCCGTCACGCGGCGGCTCGAGGGCATGATACTCGCTGGCCGAGTCTTCAGTTCCGGTCGGTGGCGAGCGCTACGAGCATACTTTATCCAAGTGAGGAGTGCCAAGAATCCAGATCAAGTCGATTTGGTGCGGCAGCTGCTGGGTGACGGCACCAACTTGACGCCCCTTGTCCGGTCCTATACGTGACAGCCGTTGCAAGGGTCACGCGAGGCATTACTGTGTATGCCGAACATTACACGACGCGACCTGCCCGCCGTCAATAATGCACACTGAAGACCGCGAGACGCGTCCGCGGACGTCCCCATCCTGGCGGCCTGCGGTCGCGGCAATTCCCAGCGGGAACCGATCCGATCGGCCATTCGCGCCGGCCCGACTGCCACCAGCGAGTTGTTCCCCCCTCGTCCGGATAACGCGCACTGACTCCTTGCCGGCGTGTGGTGTCGTATACGCCGCACTATACGCTCCACTTGGCCCGTCTTCCGTCCAGCGGAGGCTCTTGATTGGTCAACCGATCCCGCTCGCTCTTCCGGATTGGCTGAAAGTCCGGTCCGCCGTCCTGTCGACCGGTCGATTTCGGGAAAGGAGCATGAAAGGGGTCGCCATTCCTCGATTTCCCCGACAGCAAAGGGCCTCCATCCCCGGCCGTCAACGACCGACGCTCCGGTCGGTCTGCAGGACGCGTAGAGTCCGGCGCGAGTGTCCTGCGTGGCCCGGCGAGCGAGCCAGCGAGTGCCCGCAGTGTCCGCTCGGCCGCCTCACTCAGCAACGCGCGCGGACCGGACGACGAGCATGAGCGCGTACCTCCCGTCGGCGCAGAGGCGCCAGCGCGCGGCGGCGCCCATCGGGCTGGTGCTGTACGACGGCGACGGCACCGAGAGCGACTACGACTACATCTGCAACGTCTCGGACGACGACGTGGTCGAGCGCGACATTGACGCCGAGATCGAGGCGCGCGAGCGCTTCGCGCAGTCGGTAGCGTCCGTCGACCGCCAGCGGACGCCGTCCCTGTCGCGGCCGCAGTCGATGACCAAGACCATGTCGCAGCGCATGCTGTCCTCGCTTCAGCAGAGCCGCCTCAAGAACTCGCGGCTGGCGGCGTCCGCGTCCAGCTACACCGCGTCGGCGACGCGCGCGATGGAGGAGAAGCACGCGGCGCCGCCAGTTTCGATGACGCGGTCGGCGAGCAACGCGGCCAGCGACATATTGGACACGCCGCTGTCGCGGACGTCGTCCTCCTGCACGGACCGCCTGGAAGCGCGCATCTCCAAGAGCTTCCTGTCCCGCCAGGAGAGCGTGGGCACCGACACGGACGAACCGCACGACATGTCGGTGTTCTACTCGGGCCGCCGCACGTACCCGGCCGAGTCGATCAAGAAGAGCGACCCGCGGCTGTCGGACACTGGACCCGCGCCGAGCGCCGTCGAGAGCAAGATGATGGCGTTGCTCGCCAAGGAGCGGGCGACGCGCAATGCCGACGCGTACTTTGCGGAGGAGCCCATCCCGGAGCGCGAGGTCCTGCAGCCTGCCAAGGCAGCGGGCAACAGCGGCGTCTCCTTCCACTTTTACGGCGGCTCGAGCATGCGGAATCCGAACACATCGACGCGAGGGCCGTCGCTTGCGCTGACTGACGGGTCGTCTGCGCTGACCGACGACCTCCCGCGCGTGTCTCGCGCCGTCTTCATGCCCGAACGCCCGCAGGCCCAGTCGGTGCCGGCGCCGGTGATCACGCACGCCACGCTCGCCAAGCAGCTTGGCGACATTGAGTCGCTCGTCGACGGGATCGAGGGCTGCATGTCCGTCGCCGCCTTCTCGTCGCTCGCGGCGCGAGTTGCGGGCGAGCTCGAGCTGCTGCGCGACTCGACCAAGACGATCCGGTCAACCGGCACGACCATGATCCTCGAGGAGGTAGGCCGGCAGCAGACACAGACGGAGACCGCGTTCGCGCTCCGACGACTCGTCACGCGCGCGGTGGCCGTGCACAAGCGCATCGACGAGCTGATCATCGCCGTGAGGCAACTGGCCGTCTGAAGCTTCGGACGCCCATGAGCCCCAGTTTTGAGCCAAGAGTGCGTATATATTGCTCACCGAGGTCGGGGCCGATCGAAGGCGCCGGCTGGAGCGGTGCAGTCCCCAGTAAGCCATCGTAACCTATTTACTCTTCCAACCCGGTAGCAATGTCCCCCACGAGAGCCATGAACCCTTCGTTGGTGCGAGAGTTTTGAAGTCGTGAGTCGATCCGAACGGGATAGTTTCACGAAGCGGCCTTGTCCAGGAAGTTGGGAATCCCCTGCACATGCAACACCAACGTTGAGCACACGAAGCATTTTTGATTGCAGGGTCCGGTGGGACGAACCAGAGACTCTGGAGAAAGTGCCCGCGTGGCTGGAATGGATGTTTGCGCTCGGCTGGGGCTTAGGCTCTTTTTCTGTCGAGTGGAGACCCGATCGACTCTGGAAGTGGCTGTGACTCTCTCTTCCTGCATGACAAGCGCCGCTAGCTCCATCTCCTCGCGTTTTCGTTGTCGGTGCAGTTGATCGAGCTGACTCATTCCGTGAACCAACACGAAAAGGTGAGTGTTGAGCACACCTCGCAACTGCCGGCGCACGCTAACCTCTTCAGCGGCGCGTCTGCGAGCTTCTGCAGCGGCGAGCCTCTTACTCGTATTTCGAATCCTGCGTTGTGGATACCAACGGAGATCAGAACATGCTTATCGATGCTCTTCCGCTGGGATATACTGCGGGTGACCAACTGGTATCTTTGAGCCGTCCGAGGCGCAACAACCGGTGCGAGCGCTGCTCTCTACGGCATACATTGTCGGCGATTGCTGTCAGTCTTCAAAGACTAGGCGAGCGAAGGCTTTTGCCGGCCTCGTACCAGCTGATGTGCGGCGCTACCGAGACGTGAAGTAGACTGCAATTTGCTTGTTGGCTGCATCAGCTCCCTTCTCGGCGACCTAGAGGCACGAGCACTAAGGTCAGCGTGACCAATTCACTCTCTCTGTGGTGAAATGCAGACATACCTTTTCACGAGCGGCGGCTCCAGTGGAGTGGGCTCGTTGGGAGTGCATTCTTCAAGCGATACGACTGACTTCTCGGAATAGGTGGCCGATGCAGTCTCCGTAGTTTGTTGCTGGGTTGCTGGCATCGAGGCTGAATGGCCCAGCGAAGGTAACACTCTGCTGCACGATACAGGAGTTGACGCGAGAATGGCAGCGAACGAAAATGGAGCTTCGTACTTGTGCTCGCGCATCTTGAGGTCGTTGGCTGAACGAGAGCGCAGCCTGTCCGGGGTCGCAGCAGTTACCTGGACGCTACGGAAGTCGCCGTCATCCGAAAGATCGAACAGCGGCTCCGCGTTGGCGATGGCGCTGTGAAGATCCCATGACGATTGCATGATGCGATGAGAGAAAGTTGTGGTGGAAGGCAAGCAAAGGTCTAAAATCTTGTCTGGTGTCCGAAAATAGAGAGGGAAACAGCAACTGCGACTGCGGATCACGCCCTCTGTTGCCGGTGCCGCTGGTTCAGCCAAGGCCAACGGTTGAATCAACGGGGTCGGTGAAATGCCTAGATGTTCGGGCTGCAGAACGTCAAGTCAGAGGAAAGATCAGCAACATCGTTGACAGGCGAATCGGTGGCAGGATACCGCTTTGCGAAAAATCCTCGTTGGGATACGTGAGACGGTGTCTTCGGACGCACGATGCGTGTCCGACCACCGGAGATTGGATGCACGGACGGTCGCGGAGCGGCTGCTTTGGTCAGCACGAGTTAGTGCTCGCCATACGCTCCCAGGCGAGAACAAACACCGTACCCATTTGTGGCCGCGAGAAGCGGTCAAATATCCCCACAGTCGGTCGATGAATCGGTCGTGACGGAGTTTCTGGTCTCATCATGCCCTGCATCTGGGGTCTGCCAATTGAGCCACCAGGGTTGTGCGCAAAGTTCCTCGATATAGTTGGTCGCGCCATGCGGGCAAATTGGTTCTGTGGATGCGAAGGAACCAGCGCGGTGCCACCGGGCATCCCGCCGACCGAAGCAATCGACCCACCCGGCGACGGCGGGTGTTGGAGCATCCCCGATTGCGTCTTGAGAGACTTGCACTGAATGCATGTTTGCAAGGTGTCAGTATCCACATCCACACCGCGAGCGTCATCACTGATAGGCCATCGACCATTCGCACGAACCATTTTCTCCCAGTTGCGGCATTTTCTCGCCTTCTCCTTGTACGCCTGCACGACCGGAGTTCGATGTCAACTTCGACCCATAATAATACATCGCGACATATTGCTCACCTCGCGCAGCTCCTCGTTGGACGACGAGAGATTCTGAACTTTTGATTTGGAGTCGCGAAGCTCCGCCTCGAGTTGGTCTGCGTAGTTTTTGAGCTGGATGTACTTCTCGCCATGCTGCGCTTGGAACGCCTTCTGTTCCTCGACTGATCAAGATTGTCAAGGTCAATTGACGCACAAGTGAGCGCACGCTTCCCCGACGGTGAAACATACCCTGCTGCTTCCTGATCTCCTCCTGCCAGCATAAATGTGAGTTCAATCCCATTTCTCATTGAGCCACGAATACGAAGATAAAGTCTGGACGTTTTACCTGCCTGTAAAACAAGCCAGCAAGCATCGTTAGAGCAGCAAGCAGACGCACATGCATGTGAGGGGCTAACTCACCGGTACGAGTCTTGCGCCAACTGGAACTGCAAGCAAACCAATCGGAGTTTGTCCCACGCCACTCCGATGCTCAGCTCAATCGCTTATACCCATATCCTACCATGATGAAGTCTCCAGTCACAGCGAAACAATAGTCAGGCCCAGACACTCTCTGACCCGTCCAATAGATCACATCCACAGACCCAATGCTTGCTGGAAGTGCTCTACATGAAGCAAACAACAGTTAGGCCATTTCAATCTTGAGTGATAGCGTGATTGAAGGCGGGCGTGGTTGGCCAGCCGCTCACCGAAGCAGTTCGTCGGATTCGCCATCATTTCTTCCCAAATAGCCTGGCGAAGGAGTTTGGTTAGTAGCAACCTCACGTGTTGAGACTGCACTGCCGTTGGTGTTCCATTGACAAACCTCCGTCCTCTGTGTCCAGCATGCTCAGTAAGCATCAGACTACTTTCCAGTATTGCGGACAGATAATCGCGCCTCACCTTTGGATCTGCTACGCCGTGGATCGTCCTGCTCGTGATAGCCAATTCAATCGAGTCAGCGGTACACAATCACGAGAGTAAAGTTATTAGATCACTCCACGTACGTCTCGCAAATCCCGCCTGGACTGTTCACAATGCACAAACGGAGCGTCAGTGTGCTAACGCATCAAGCAGCAAGCCGTGTCCAGGTCCGCAGTCTGCGCCAACAAGACTCACGCTCGGTTCAGATCTGCAAGAGCAAGCGTACGGCAGCGCAACACGTTAGCATCGGCTTTAGCAAGCGGAGGCCGCATGCTCGCCAAATCGACGCACCTGAGCTGCAGGCTGGGCATACCAGCTGCCCGCCGCCAAAGTGCTTGTACGCGCATTTTTCCTGCTCGAGCGCGCGCGCGCGCGTAGTCAGCATAGGTTCATACCCCCCCCAGCAGCAGCAGGCTCGGCCGTACGCAGAACAAGTGGCTGCATGTCGTGCGGTAGCACGTCTCTGCTGACTGCGCGTCCGGCAGGATGGGCTCCCAGCACGCATTGCAGCGCAGCTGCGGGCGCAGGCTCGGCCCCAGTAGCGCTCCGCCCCCGTCCTCGTCCATCGCGTCCACGGGCGTCGCCACCCCTCCGCGCCGGCGCCGCGTCCGCACGCTCGACGTCTCGCTCATCCGCCTGTCCGCCTGTCCGGTAGTCCGCCTGTCCGTCGCTCTGCTGTCTGCTCTCACCCGGGGAAAAGGAGAAATGACCAGCAAGGAAGCAAGCAAACAGCCCTGCCTCCGAGAAAGGACGGCATGACATGCAAGAATGATGGTCACTTCAACGTGTTCGGTCTCAATGAGACCTCCAGAAACGAATCGGACTCCAGTTCGACAAACCTTCATTATTTGATACTGATTTTTATGTATTTATAGAGACAAACAATTTGAAAAGCGATGCCATTGCGACTGGCAGCATCGTGATGGCGGGGACGGAGGACGACACGCCAATGGCGATGGCGATAGCGACGGGTGCGGGCGAAGCGGGCGACGCGGGCTGGCTGGAGATGGAACGGCAACTGTCGGCGCTGGAGCTGCCGCCGGTGCCACCGACGTCGGACCCGCAGCGCCTGCTGAGCTACGTGCTCAACATCCTGCCGAGGTACGCCGAGATGGAGATGGCGTCGACCCACCTGCGGCTGTACGCGTCGACGCTGGAGCAGGACCTGGACCAGCTCAAGGGCCACGTGCGAACCCTGACGAGGGAGGCGGAGGGCGAGCGCGAGAAGAAACAGTTCCTCGAGCGGTACGCGGCGCAGGTCGTCAAGGAGCGCAACGAGCTGCTGCACTCGCGCGGCAGCGCTCGGCAGCAACAGAAGAAGGGCGCGGCGCACCTTGTGTGGCACTCTTGCTGCAGGAAGAACCAGCACCACACGCTCGACGTGACGCCCTCTCTGGCCACGTTCCGCGGGGAGAAGCTGCAGGAACGCGCCAGGCAGATGAACAGCCTGGAGGAGGAGGTGCACAACATGGAGCTCCTGCGGAGAGAGCTGGACTACCTGCTCAAGAAGAACCAGCGCGAGCACGACAGCAAGGTGGCTGCCCAAGCGAAGCAGATTCAGCAGCTGGAGAAGCAGGTGCTCCAGCGATCCATGCTTCATTCCAGTCTGGAGCGCAAGCTGTACGACGTCGAGTCCGCACTGGCGCGGCACGACAACGCCAAGTCCAACGAGCTCGCCGTCTTCAGCGACCAACTTAAGGACGCGAGGGACCGGATCGAGAAACTCCAAGAGGAGAACAGGCGACTGCAGAGAGAAGTCGACGAGCTGGCTGCGGATCGCGACCGGTTCGAGAGCGCGATCGAGGCTACGACCGAGACAAAGGACGCCTACGCGCTTCAGATCGATCAGCTGACGCTCAAGTGCACGGCTTTGGGGTCCGAGGTGGAGGCACTGCGGTCAGAGGTCCGCATTTTGCAGACGAATGACCTGGACGATGTCCGGGAGCAATACAGCGCTCGGTTGAAGAAACTCCAGGACGACGCTGCCACGATGGAGCGCGCCATGTCCCTCGAGATTGATCGGCTGCGGCACGAGTTGATGAGGGAGAATGAAGCCGTTGTGCAGCACCAAGACGACATTCAGCCTGTCCATCCAGCGGCAAGCCGAAATGATGCTGCGGGGAATGGAGACGCAGCCGACATCTCGCTTCCTCTTGTCTCTGGATGGGATCACGAGCTTCCAGAGACCAACTTTCTCTCTAAAAGCGAGGCTTTGTCGCGGAGCCAGCTCTCCAGCTCGGTGGTCTCTTCGAAGCGTGAGGATGACAGCATGTTCGCCGGTCCGAGACCTTCTCATCGCTCTCTAGTTCTCGCGGAGGTGTACTCGGACGACGACGGCGACGACGAGTTGGGAAGCATCAGCGACGTGAGTCCTTCAAGCAGCGCGGCGCACTTCAACTGGGAGTCGTTTATCGAGAGTGACTCGGCGTTGTCATTGCCCGAGGCAAAGCGCACTCGGCGAATGGCTGGAGGTGGCGACAACACACTAGACCTCGAGACATCTCATCGCAGAGGTCGGGTATCCAACCACGAGCAGTACTCAACCGACAAGAGATCCTCTTGTTCCCGATTCAGCGACAACGGCAGCGCTGCGGCGTCCTTCACATCCACCGCGCGGCGTCGAGTGACGCTGTCTGGATCCGAGCGCGGCGTCCCGCGAAGTGTGGACTACGCGTTCGAGGAGGAAGAGGAGAAGGAGGAGCCCAGCGCGAGCGACACATCAAGCGATCTCGTTCGAGACTTACACTCCATGCTGAACGGATTTGAGCAGAAACGCAAGCAAGAGGAGGAGAAGGCAGCGCGGGCCGAGCAAGCGCTGCTCGACTTCCAGCGCGTGCAGGAGGATCTGCAGCAGCTCCAGGTCTCTCCAAGCTCTTGACACGGTCGTCCAGGACCGACGACTGTTGTCCCTCCGTGATTTAGATCACCGGCGACGCTCCCATGAGGTCCTTGACTTTGTGCGCCGACGGTTGCGGGCTCGCCTCGTAGACGCACTCGACAACACCGTGCCGCCACTGGACGCACCGCAAGCAAGGCGTAAGCTCGCTGGACCACCACTACTCGATGGAATTAGAGCAGCGACATACCTTTTGGCTCTCTCCTTTGAGGCCAATGTAGTAAATCAACGACTCGTCACCACCAAAGCTGTCCTGGATGAAGAGCGTCAGGTTGCTGACGCCCTGGAACTTGCGGATCCTGCGGCCGCAGCATGGACAAAGCACGTCAGTGAAGCGCCAAGTTAGATGCTCGGCGCATGGAGGGCTTACTGCAGCGGGTAGTCGACGTCCGCCGTCAGGTCCTCGATGAGCTCGAGCTTCTGCTGCGCCGGGAGCTCCTCGGCGTTCGAGAAGTCAATGTCCTCGCGGTTCGTGAAGCTGCCACAAGTCTTCATCAATACACAACCAGCTTCATTTCAATTGAGCGAGAGACCAACTGGTCGCCACGTACAGCTTGACGACCTTGGGGTGCTTGCCGCCCTCGCCGCCCGAGATGCAGATCGACTTGATGCTCACGGCCTCGGTGAACCTGCACGCATGTTGGTCAGCTGGCCACTGCACCGACATCCGCAGCCAGCACTTGTTACACGAGTAATAAAAACACGCACGGGATGAAGAGCACCATCTCCGGGTCGCCCTCGTTGCTCTCGAGGAAGCGCAAGCGGTCGCGCCGGTCGTGGAAGGGCTTGAACGGGTGCGCCACGTGCTCGGGGGCCGCCGCGTTCAGCACGCGCAGCTTGCTCGTGTCCACGTACGGGAACAGCGACTCGCCGTCCGCGTCCTCCACGTCATGGTTGTGGCCGTGATCGTGGTCGTGGTCGTGGCTGTGGTCGTGGCCGTGCCCGCCCAGCGCCGCGTGCTCGTCCTGGCAGCGGTGCGCCATTCTTCCTTGCTTTGGATCGGATCGATTGATGTTTGTGATGTGATGAACGAAGAAGGTGTAACTGTATCAGATCTGAGCTGATGGCGCGTCAAGTCCCAGATCTGAGTCTGTGACGAGGAGCAGAAGCGATCTTTTCGCGGCATACAAACGCCGAGATATTTGACGCGAGGGGCTCTCCTTTGCAGGCAGGAGACATGGCGTGGGAGTGCGTCATTACGGCACCGGGCGGACTGCTCGGCGCGCAGGAGTTGACGCCGACGCGCCTGGAGCTTGAGGAGGTGGATGGAGGAGACTCGTTCGCGGTGGGTGTCGACGGCGGCGGGCGCGTCGTGGGCTGGGGCCGAGCATTCTACGGCGAGCTGGGAGACGGAGATGGAGGTGGAGACCACGCGCATCAACTTCGAGAGCTCGCGCTGCCGGTAGACTGCGAGCTCGTCGCCTGCGGACAGAACCACGTGCTGGCCGTGTCGCGTGATGGTGCGGGCGGCCTCTTTGCTCTCATGTGCGCGCGACTGTCGGTCTGACCTGTGGCAGGGGCGAGCATCTTCGCGTGGGGCTCGAATCGCTGGCGACAGGTCGGGAACATGACCGAGGTGGTTGTCGCAACACCAACGCGGGTGCGCCTTGATAGCTCGGCCAATTCCATCCAGTCGATTGCAGCAGGCGGCATGCACTCTCTTGCGGTCGACGCCACTGGCCATGTCTGGAGCTGGGGACAGAACAAGTTCGGTCAGCTTGGACGCGAGTCCACCGACAGTGAGCGCTGCGGCAGTCCCGACCGCGTTGCGTTGCCTGCAGACGTACAAATGCAACAGGCAGCAGCTGGGTGGGCACACTCGGCGCTGGTGTCGACTGATGGGAGGGTGTTCACGTTCGGTTGGGGAATGTACCACCAGCTCGGCCACGGCGCAGCACAGAACGAGCGCGAACCCGTGGTAGTCGACGCGCTGGTTGGACTGGACGCTTCTAGTCGCGTCGTTCAGATCGCATGCGGCACATGGCACACGGCAGGTAGGCGCCTGGGCACCCGCCACTCGCTGTTTATTAGACTCGACTGTGAGGTTCACGTTATGTGTCCCAATGCCGCTTCACACTGCAGCACGGACGGCGACGGGCGATCTCTACACCTGGGGCTGGGGGCCGGACGGCCAGTTGGTGCGTCAAGCATGTGGCGATCGCCCCGCGCGTTTATGAGCAGTAGCAGCTGACACATTGCGTCTGCATCGGTGTGCAATGGCCACCAGGGCCACGACCACGCCACCGTCTCTCAGGTTTACCCGCGTGTGGTTGACCTGCCTCCATTGGCTCTGTCCGCTCCACCCAGTGCCAGAGACGAAGACCACGAAGTGCTGGACGTTGCGTGCGGTTCACGCTTTACGGTCGGGTTGCTGGAAAGCGGAGACGTCGTGTGGTGCGGACTGAGCCCCTCCGCATCAGAGGCAGCATGGCGAGTTGCGCGCCGCTCTTTAGCAGTCGGAGCGCTCAAGATCGCCGCCGGCGCCACTCACGCGTTCGCTCTCGTAGCACCAGCGGCGGGGCACGCACACGACCATTAAAGCAATGCAAAGCCTCCCTCCATGCCCGTAAAGCAGCGGGGAACACATGAGGCAACGACGTTCAAAACTGATGGACTCGATCATTTACAACGCTGGAGAAGCGAGGCATCAGCCGGTCAAAAAGAGAGGAATGGGGCGGTCGCAGCGCGCGGACGCCGCTTACATGACGCTGCAGCCGCAGAGGCCGCAGGCGCCGGCCTCGGCCTCCTTCTTGTCCTTCTTGGCCTCCTTCTTGGCCTTCTTCTCCTCCTTCCGCTTCTGCTCGAACTCGTCCTTCTTCTGCTGCACCTTAAGCACGCTGTCCTTGGTGTAGCCCTCGATGTTGCTCGTCACGTGCGCGACCTTGTCCTTGACGTCCTCGACGGCGTTGCGCGTCTTGTCCTTGATCTTCTCGACCGGCTTGGCGTCCGGCTTGGGCGCCGCGTTCCACACCACGTGCTCCTCCTCCTTCTTCTTCTTGGCCTTGACGGGCTGCGCGGGCGCCGCCGGCTTGGGCAGGCTCTGGCCCTCCACGGGCGCCACGTTCCACGGCGAGTCCGACATGTTCACAGGCTGGGGATGGAGAGACGGAGCGATTGAGAGAAGAAGAGGACGCTGGAGCTGCTTGGCAGATCTGGAAATGCCGAGCAGGGAGCGTCCGTCGGGCGGTCGGCCATGGGGGTGCCGATGGATCTTGTCACTTGACTTTCGTATGGAGTCAGCTGGCATCTTGGCTTCAGTATGGAACCAGCTCCGCACCACAACAAGGCGGAAAAAGATCGTGCTTCCACAATTCTTCCACAATTAAGTGTCTAAACCATAGATAATTGATTCCCCTAATACCTACCTAACCGCGGCAATCCAGCCAATCATCAATCACCGAAGACCCACGGTGGGGCTAGGGGAGCGATGGCGTACCCAGGTGGCAGGGGCATGAAAATGAGTCCGGAAAATCAGGTGGGGCTAAATCGCAGGGTTTGTACTCGATAAAAGGAGGGTTCACCATACCGTGAGACCGTTCAAACAGCACGTAAAATATGATTTGCATTAATAAAACGACGGTTAAAGTGCTGCCTCTGCTTCAACAACGCGCCGGATATCTTATCCTCCTGAACCGATCTCGTCGCTCCACACGATACGAATCAGGCAAGCGAGTCACGCGCACACATAAATCACCGACGTGTCTTCCTACCTACTCCGGAGTACGTACGAGTTTCCTCCACCCTCCCTCCTTCCTCCATTCGTCTTCGACACTCCACGTTCGAGCTGCTCGGAGGGTGCGAGCCAATCGACTGCCCGGCCGACCGAGCGCTCACATGATGGCGCAGCCGTTGCAGAGGCCGCACGCGCCGGGAGCCGACGCGCTCTCGCTCGTCTGCTTGGTCTCCGTCTTGGCCGTCTTGGACACGACACTGGCACTCTTGTAGCCCACAACGCCCTCGAACGCGTTCGGCACCGCGATGCTCTCGAGCTCGACCTTGGATTGCTGAGCGAGCGACGTCGTCGCCGCCGTCACGTTTTCGATCGTCGTCTTGGTCTCCGTCACAACCTTGGTCGTCGACGTTTCCACAGCCTCCTCGACCACGACCGCCTCCTTCTTCACCACAGCCACCTCCTCAGCCACGGACGTCTTGGCGGAGCTGACCGCTTCAGTGATGCTCGCCGACACGTTCTCCACAGGGGCGACGTTCCACGAGCTCGCCTCGGTCACAGTTGTCTCCTCCGTGGACTCCACGCTCGAAGCCGCTTTTTCCGCCTTGTCCTCGACCACTTCCTGCTTGGTCTCCACCTCCTTGATCTCCACGGCAGTGGCAGAAGCGTCCACAGAGACAGTCTCGACAACATCCGTCGACGCAGTAGTCCATGCCGATGCCGTGGATGCCGACTCCTCCACAACAGAAGCCGTCGTTTTCTCCACAATGGACGTTGTCTCGAACTCCACTGTTGCTTCCTCCTCCTTGACAGTCTCTGCCTTTGTGACGACGGGTTCTTCAGCAACAGGAACCACTTCCTCGACGACAACGGCAGCCGCGGTAACCTCGGGGGTAGCCTGGTGAAGAGGCCCCACATTCCACGCCACCGAGGACACGCTCTCTTGCTCAGCCTCAACAGTCTCGGTCACCGCCGAAATGGACTCGACCTCCACAGCCGCCACCTCGGCAACACTCTCCACCTCGATAGTGCTCGTTGTTGTCGCAATCGGCTCCTCCACCGCAGTGACGGTATCTTCCTCGGTGACTGTAGCAGCCGTCTCTTCGGCAATAACATCGGCAACGACAGCCGTCTGCTCCACTTCGACAGGTGCCGTGTTCCACGCGCTGGTGACAACCGAAACTTCCTCGGTGGCAACACTCTCTGTCTCCGTCTCAACGACAGCCTCCGAGATCACTTCAACCTCTGCAGCAGCCGTCGACTCCTCAACGACCGCCACCTCTTCTTCGTGCTTGAGCTCCACGTCGGTCGCAACGGTCTCCACCACGACCTCCGACTTCTCCTCCGCTACCTTCTCCTCCTCAACCGTCGTCGCCGTCTCGACAGCAGCGGTGGTCCAGGCGGAATGCACAACGGCAGCCTTCTCCTCGACCTTAGTCTCCTCAACGGCGATCTCCTCCTTCGCCTCCTCGTGTTTAGTCTCCTCGACGACAGCAGTCTCGATCGCCACTTCCGCGACCGTCTCGACCTCGGCATGAGCCTCCACCGTGACTTCCTCCTCCGCAGTCGACGCCGCGGTAATGACGGCGTCGGTCTGCTCCGTGGTCACCGCCTGTGCGACATCCTCCTCCACAGGCGCGACAGCCCAGGCGACATGCACGGGCTCCTCCTCGGCAGGGGCGTCGACGTGGACGGGCTCCTCCTCCTTGGGGGCCTCGATCTCCTCCGCCGAGTCGTCCGACGACGTGGCAGCCACCTCGACGATCTCGGGCTCGCTCCGGCGCTTCTCGTCCACGACGACGAATTCGTCGGCCGTCTGGTTGCTCTCCTCCTGCATGGCCCAGGGCGAGCTTGAGGGCTGCTTCTGGTCGACGGGAGCGGCGGCGGACGAGGAGGAGGAGGCAATCTCCTCTATGACCACAGTGTTGATCTCGTGCTCGTTAGCAGGCTCCGGCTCCACCTCGGACGACGTGGGCGACGTACTCGCGGCGGCCGCAGCGTCCAGCGCCTTGGCGGACGCCGTCGGCTTCAGGAACGGGTTGCTCGTCTGGAACGGCGACACGGCCCAGGGACTGGCCGAGCCCGGCGCGTCGGCCGGCGCCAGCGTCGGCGAGGCGTTCCAGGCGCCACCCACACCCGCTCCCGCTCCCGCTCCTGCACCCGCGTCCGGAGAATTCATCCCGCTGTCGAAGCTGCCCTCGCCCCGAGACGACCGCGCCTTCTTCAGCAGCTTGTTCACTGCGAACATTCACACCGCGCGAGAAAAGCCGCCGCCAGGAAGAAACAGGGAATACCGCGCGTCGAGCGGCCGTCAGTGTGGTGTGCGACACATCATCCCCGAGGCGGAAGGAAGGGGGGGAGGGAGAGTTCGTCTCTATTCCACTATACCGCTCCCATCCTCTCCCTCATGCCATCCAACCTCAGAGAAAGAGCAGCCGCGGAAAAGAAGGCGGCGGCTGGATGAACCGGACCGATCGACCAGCAACGCACCTCGCTTGTCGCCGAGCGTCCAGTGCGGGTTCTGCCCCTTGACCGCGGACGCCACGCGCTTGACGCCAAAGTCCGGGTTCTCGCCGATGACCTCGTGGATGGCTGCGAGCACCTCGTGCTCCTCGGGCTGCGTCTTCTCCATCGTCGCGCGCTGGTTGCTGCTTTGCTGGTCACTTTGCTGGTCACTTGCGCGCTCGCCCGCCGTTTCCGATAATGAACGCCAGTCTCTTTTTCGGTTCACCCAATTTGGGTGGCGCAACTGATTCCGCGATGCCCTTTTTATTGATTTTCGAAAATGCATCACTTGATACGAAACAAACGCAAACAAACGCCCAAAAGAACGTCTGAGGATAGCGAAAGACGGGACGATAAGAATCAGGTAGACAGTTGTTCGAAGCCAGCAATTCTTTCGACATTATCTTTGCATAACCTACCAAACATAATACCATAAGACTTACATTATCCGGTATTTGAACATTTGCTCACCTTTGTCTATCTCGAATAACTCCATTTTTGCATATATTTTGGATCGGCTTATCACCGGGTTTGACTGTATCCATGCAATTACCTGTCCGCGCCCCACCGCGAGCAGAGGACGCAACACACCAAGCCAGAAGGGGCCTACGATTTTTGCTTTTGTTCCGCGACTCAAGAACCGGCAAACGTATGTGAAGCCGTTGGTGGCGTCACCATGTCACGCACGCTTCAACCGGGTCAAGCACATCCATTTCCACCACGACATCAATACCGTTTGGGTGTTCAGGACAAGATGCTCGTGTTCAGGCGCGTCAGGTCCTTCCACGTCAGCGTCTCCGGGTACACCAGCCGAGCCGTCTGCTGCACACTGTTGCCCTCCACCTCGTACACGTACACGTTGTACAGCCGCGTGCGCAGCAGCTTGATGAGCGCGATGGCG
>JAADYF010000607.1:0-17138 GCA_023338175.1 Phytopythium delawarense
AAGATGCCGGGGGTGTCAAGCGAGCTTGCATACGAGATCATTCCGTGGCGCGACACTCGGCCATACGATGGCTTCAAGCCGACGATGCCACAGTACGCGGCTGGCTGCGTATCCACCAAAACAACGTCGAAGTCAGTGCGTGAAGCACAAGAGCACAAGTTGGCGCACGCGACCTCACCTGACGGACAGAACCTCCCGTGTCCGAGCCGAGGGCGGCAAAGCAGCAGCCAGCCGTCACGGCCGCAGCGCTTCCCCCAGAGCTTCCCCCGGCAACGAACGCGCGCTCCTCGACGTCTTCCGACCACGGGTTGATGGTCGCGCCGAACTTGGTGTACAGCGTCCCGGAACCCATCGCGAACTCGTCCATGTTGAGCTTGCCGAGCGGGATGGCGCCGCTGTCCAGCAGCTTCTTGGTCGCCGTGGATTCGTAGGGCGACACGAACCCTTCAAGTATCTTGGAGGCAGCCGTGGTGGGCACGTCCTCCATGCAGAAGATGTCCTTGACGCCGACCGGGATGCCGTCCAGCGCGCCGCGCGCCGCCTTGTTCGCGCGGCGCTCGTCCGACTCGCGCGCGAGCTGCAGCGCGCGCTCGAAGTCAGTCCACACAAACATGTTGAGCTTGCGCGTGGCCTCGACCTGCTCCGCGCAGGCGCGCGTGAGCTCCATCGCCGTCACCTGGCCGCTCGCGAGCGCCGCCGAGGCCTCCAGCAGGCTCTTCTTGCACCAGTCGCTGGCCGCGCGCGCCACGGCCGCTCCTCTCCACGCGCCGCGTCGCCCCGTCGAGCGCCACGCGCGTCCGCGTACACACAGCATGGCCGCCGTCCCCTTGATCACCGAGGTGCTCGGGATGGTGATGGATGTCGCCGTCGGCCTTTCCGAACCCGGCAGCGCGTGTGGTTGTCCAAAAGCCTGTCAGCAGTACCGTCAAATACGAATGAAGTGCGAACATAAAAGAGTGATGGTCTCTTCAACTCACTTCGGAGGGGTAATTACGTGCACGAGAAGTGTAAATACTGAGTAAAAGCGGTATCATCGGAAAACCTACCGGTACCACATCGGTACCCCGACACTCTGCGACCACACAGGAGTGATGGTCACCGCAAGTGATTGGCGGAGGAAGAACAGCGTGCGCTGCCCGCCCACTGTGGCGGCGGTCGAAATAACCGAGCCAGCCCATTATTTCCATCGAAGAATCGGCAAAGGTGCGTCGCGTGCCTTCCCTCTCTCCATGTGCATGCAGCTGGCGGGCAGGCGGGCAGGCGGGCAGGCGCTCGAGGGGCTTGATCGAAGGCGGTGGGGACAGACGCGGTGGCGGAAGTAGAGGTCACAGGTTACAGCCGGTAGCGTGGATACCCACGCACGCGCCAACGCGTCCGACAGCTTGGGGTCGACCGCTGCGAGGACGTCACCGGCCGCGTCGTCACCTCCCGCAGCCGTCCTCACCGCCCCCTGACACACGCCTCTCGAGCGCAGCTAGCTACGCCTGTCAAGCAGGGCGACGCGACCACCGGACGAATCTAACGAACGATCCCCGTGGGCGTCTGCGCAGATGTCCAGCGACACTCTTACCTGGCTGCTCACCAAGAAGACGTCGTCCTTCCTGGTGAAGCGCAGCGGCAATGAGTTCGCGCGTGAGAAGTTCAACCTGAAGAACCTCAACTCGCGCAAGTACTCGGGCCTGGCCGCCACCAAGGCGGTGGACCTGACGCTCGCGGACAAGAAGATCACGCTCACCACCAAGGTGGAGAAGAACGTGCGCAAGCCGGCCAAGGCCGAGAACGTCGTGCCGCTCCGCAAGGGCGCGCGCGGCGGCGCCAACACCATCCGCGCCAACATCTCGCGCAGCTTCTACCGCCGCGACCTGAAGAAGGCCGCGCTGGCGCGCTGGTCCAAGCTCTCGACGGTCGCCAAGGTCGAGAAGGGAGTCCTCCAGAAGAAGACCATCCGCAGCCGCCGCATCAAGGCCTAAGCGCCTCCTTGCAGGTCGTTGTCCGCCTCGAGCGTCGTCGTCGCTCGAGCCTTCGAGTGGGAATAAAAGCACGATGCCCCAATAAAAGTCGGCGCGCCGCCGCCGCTTTTGCTGCCGCATCAACTCGACCGCCTTGCTCGGATCCTCCAGCTCGTCCTCTCTATCACCTCACAGATCCGCCCCGCGTCCATTGCCAACAGTCATAGGCAGCCACAAATATCCTGGCGGCCGATTCGCCAAGCCGTTCGCTCCCTCTCGATGCCGTTCCTGCGGCCTGTGTCTTCTTCTCCGCACGGCGACGCGGCCGTCGAGCTGCGCTCGTCCAAGACGCTCATCGGCGCCGGCGCGTCCACGTGCGACGTCATCCTACCCGACGCCAGCGGCGTGCTCGAGGTGCACGCGCTGCTGAGTCTGTCGCCGTCCAAGTCGTCGGGCAGCCTCGTGCCCTTCTCGACCGCGGCGGACGGCGCCTGCTTCCTCAACGGGCGACCGGTGCCGCAGGATGGCGCGCGGGTTGTCCACGGGGACCGTGTCGCCTTTGGGACACCAGAGACCAACGCGTTCGTCTTCGAGCTCACCGGCAGGGCGAGCAGCAGCAGGAGCAGCAACACGCGCAACAGCACGCAGAGGTCGAGCACGCGCGCCTTCCGCCGGGCGCTCGACGCGCTGCGCGGAGACCGAGAGGCTGCGCAGCATGACCAGATCGCTCGGAGCCTCTCGGCGGCGTCTTCACTGCCGTCGACGTCCCAGATGAAGCACGGCGAGGACGCTGGGGCGTCCAAGGAGCAGCAGTTCGGCCGGCTGCTGGTCGACGCGTCGTCCGACAGCGTGCTGAGCGACTACGTCGAGAAGAAGCTGCACCAGCGGCAGCGGCGGCCGTCGACCAAGTCGCTCGCGCTCAGCTCGGAAGGCGACGCGGACCTCCTTCGAGCCGGCAGGTCCATGATCGAGCCACCGCCGTCGCTGCTCTCGTCCTTGAGCGAATCGGTCGCGTCGACGGCAGCCTCGCCGTTCAAGGACTCGATCCTGGAGCGGTCAGCCAAGCTGCAGACGGACAACTCGTTGTCCGAGTCGACCGCGTTCGGCTCGACCGCCGAGAGGAACTACGCCGAGATGGAGAAGCTGCGGCTGTCGCAGCGGATGCGGCAGGTCAACCGCGTGTTGAACGGACACTTGGCCTTCGGAGAGAGCTACATGGCGGACGAGGACACCAGACGCAGCGGCAACGCTGGACGTGACGACGATGACGTTGTGCTGGGCAACTCGAGGTCGCAGGCCAGTCGCCGAAGTAGGATCGAGAGGGACCCGAGTATCGAGACGGCCAAGATGAAGGGGGCTAGCCAAGACGAGGAGGAGGAAGACGAGGACGAGGACGACGAGCTGCCAGTCATGGTGGAGAAGCCGTCGGTTTCGAGCCCTGCACGTCGTTCAGCTGCGGCTTCCGATCAAGTCGATGGTCTCGAAGATCTCAAGGCGTCGCTTGTGCTGGATCATCTGGTGGGGAGCAGCTACGGTCCGATGACAGAGGGTGGCAACACAGCAGTACCTCGGTTGTCAGGCGAAGAGGACGGGAACGAAGGAGAGGAAAGCCTCACGGACTCACTCCCTGGGTTCTCGGAGCCTATTCGTGGGTCACCTGTATCGCCTCCGTCCCCGCAGACGCGGCCAGTCCGAGCATCACGAGTGTCCGTCGACAGCGACACTCGCGTCACGAACACTCGATCAGTGAATATCATGGAGCCTCCTGCTGCAGTCTCCCGCCCGAAGACGGCGCTGCACCAGAAGCTGATCGACCAGGCGATCCGCCAGCGACGACTCGAGACGCTAGCGCAAACGTTCGTGCGCTGGCAGCGCGGACTTCGCGTTCAGGCTCAGCGGCGGCTGTGGAAGGCGCAGCAGCTGCGGAGGCTTTCGTCTCGACTCGCCGTGATAAGGCGTGACCGTGCTTTTGCAGCGTGGAGATGGCTGGCGGACATCCAAAGCCAAGTCGTGAGCTGTCGCTTGGACGCGTTCCAGTCCCGATCCGCAGCGCGGTCGGTGCACACCGCATGGGCTGCTTGGACGCGGTTCGCTCTGTCGGCAAGTCGATCCAAGCTCGTCCTGCGTGGCGTCCTGCGTGGCATTGTGATTCGTCTGGCTCAGCATCGATTGCGAGCTGCCTTCCGCAGGTGGCACGAGTGCTCACTCCGACAAGGCAGCGCGGCAAGAGAGCAGCTTGTTCACAGTCAGTTTGCCACCGAGAAGGAGGCTCGGCTCCACCACACTGCTGCGTGGTATCGTAGCCACATCGTTCGCGAGAGACTGCGTCGAGTGCTGCTCCTCTGGCATCGGGAAGCAAGACAGGGCTCGGTGATAGAGAGAAGACAGGAGCACGCAGCTCGCCAGCACTTTGACCGCATCAATCGCAAGCGACTGCATCGAGTGCTAGTGGAGTGGAGAAGAGTGGCCAGCAAGCAGCTCCGGAGGTGCTGCGTTGTTCAGCGACTTTTGGTCCACCAGGCAGGTCAACGGCTGGCGAGAGCGTTGACCATGTGGAGATTGGCGACCACGCGAGACCGAGAAGAAGAGAGAGTTGCGACGGAGCTCAAGCGCGCGGAAGTGGACTCGCAGCGCGCGTTGGAGCAGGCAAATGCGCGCCACAAGAGCGCTCTGACTGACTTGGACGCAGTCGCGAGCGATAGGCTTCGGGACTTGGAGAGCGAGCTTGAGCTCAAAGACGCAGCGATGAAGACGGTGGAAATGCAGCTCGAGCAGCTGCACGACCTCGAGCGGCAAGTCAGGGACAAAGATGCCATGCTAGAGTCCATGGAGGTGCAACTGCAGCAATATCGGAGGCACAAGGTAAGACTGATGCTCGGCCTGCAAGTCAACGAAGCTGCAGTTGCTCAAGTGTCGATACAATCACTGTTGCTCATGCTCGTGAAGGCGCAAACAGCGGCGGAGTGGACTCACGACCTCGAGGGATTCTTCGAGCGAGCGATCACCAAGGTTCGTTGTGGCGCGATGGATATCCTCACGCCGCTACTGACCCGGTTGGCTCCCATTGCACGATCAGTGCGACGCGCAGATCGCGAGCGCAAGTGAGGAGCTGGAGCAGCTGCTCGGGTTATCCGACCGCAGCCCTGACGTCACGCGCTTCCGAGCGTCGCAGGTGTGTCCTCCTCTCTTGATACGATGTCGGGCACTGCGGCTGGCGGTCCTTGCTTGGCTCACAACAACGCGTGCTTCGAACGGTGGACGCAGTTCCTGGTCGCGTCTATGATCGGGCAGAAGGCGAGCAACACGAACGCGCGTGCGCGCCTCCAAGAAGAGCTGGTCGCGAGCCTATCGTCGAAGCTCGATGCGGGGCACGAGACCACCTTCAACGCCGACTTTGACGACCGCCAGCTGCCCAAGAGCGCGGCGTTCTTACGGGACCTGCACCAACAGGTACGGCATCTTTGGCCCACGCACACACGCGACCGACGTGTTGCATCAACTTACTCACACGAACCTATCGCGTCTTGGACGACCAACTACCAGCGAGTCACGAGGCTGCACCAGCTGCACCAGTCCGTCGCCAAGCTGGCAGCGGCTGCGACCGGAACCCGCGACAGCCAGCTGGTCGATCCTGTCCGAGCGCGGCACTCGCGCTTCTTGGCAGACGCCATGGCCCAGCGAGAGGCGCAGCACGTGGTCGAAATGACGCGCCTGCTGCTCCGCGCTCGCTTGGCGCACCCTCCGCCGGCGGCAAAGTACTGACACCTCCAAGTCCCCACACACTCAAAAGTCGAGCAGCAGCTGCGCGATCACCTGCTCCAAGTGGTGCGGCTCGACCGTCGCGCTGTCGTCCACCATGGCCTCCATCTGTGCGCGGTGGAGCGCCTCGAGTACGAACAGCCGCAGGAACTCAGCGCTGAGCTTGACCGCGTCCGGGTGGATCTTGCTCACGCGCGCCGCGCCGGGAGCCGCGTCCGCCGCGTCCTCCTGGTCGCTGAAGCTGTCGTCGTCGCTCCCCCAGCCGCGCCGGCCCACCGCCGCCTCCGTCGCTCCGGCCGCCAGCCACACGCGCCGGAAGACATGCTCCACAAGGCTCGCTTTGAACGTCGGCGACGTCGCCATCTCGACTCTGACGCAGATGGTGACCGAACTGTCATTTTTTGTACTGATACGTCCACGGTACTCCTTTTTGCCACCGACCATCGCAAATCGGTAGGACATTTTCCTACCGAATTCATTATTGAGCTTCAACAGGGCATAGACACACGCGGTCCCGCCAAGCAGCAGCACCTTTGTCGCGGTGTCATTCCCGTATCACCCGGATCGATCCCCCCCCCCCTTCACTGCTGCATACCCATCGAGATGGCGTCGACGCCCAAGGTCCCCGCCGTCGTGCTGGTCGTCGGCTCGGTCAATGCGGACGTGGTCGTGGATGTCGCGCGGCTTCCGCAGCGCGGAGAGACACTCTCGGCCTCCCGCCCCGACACGGGGCGGGTCGTGCCCGGCGGCAAGGGCGCCAACCAGGCCGCGGCGGCCGCGCGGCTGCTCCCGGACGTCGCCGGCAGCGCCGTGCGCTTCGTCGGCCAGTTCGGCGATGACGCGCACGGCTCGACGCTCGAGGCGGCGCTGCGGGCCACCGGAGTGGACACGTCGCTGGCTGGCCACCCGCGGGGCGTCCCCTCCGGCCAGGCGTTCGTGTTCGTCTACCCGGACGGAGACAACTCGATCGTGATCGTGGGCGGCGCCAACGTCGCGTGGCCGGAGGGCGACAAGCTGTCCGACGAGCTCGAACGCGCCGTCGCGTCCGCATCGATCGTCCTGCTGCAGTGCGAGATCCCGGACCACGTGAACGCGCTGGTGGCCAAGGCCGCGTCGCGGGCCGGCGTCCCGGTCATGTGGGACACGGGCGGCGACGACCGCGCGGTCCCGGAGGAGTTGCTCCCGCTCATCGACTACCTGTGTCCCAACGAGACGGAGCTCGCGCGCATCGCCGGCGTCGCGAGCGTCGAGTCGGTCGAGCAAGCCGTCGAGGTCGCGCGCGCTATGCAAACGCGCGGCGCGCGCAACCTGCTGGTCACGCTGGGCGCCGACGGCTCCGTGTTCGTACCTGAGAGCAGCAGCAGCCCGCCCACCGTGCACCACCAGCCGCGCTTCTCGGTCGAGCGCGTGGTGGACACCACTGGCGCTGGCGACTGCTACCGCGCGGCATTCGCTGTCGGCGTGGCGCAAGGACGCAGCGTCCCGGACAGCATGGCGTTCGCCGCGGCCGCCAGCGCGCTCTGCGTCCAAGGCGCAGGCGCGCAGCCCAGCATGCCGACGGCGGACAAGGTCGCCGATCTCTTGGCTTCGTCGCCAGCTCAGTGAGCTGTGGGCTCGCGGTGCTGCGTGGAGGAGTTACTGCACACTGCAAGCCGCTGCTCGCTCATAGATTGCTGAGAATAAATACCACCACCCAGTCCTGCCAGCTCGTAGTCTACACGTCCACCACCACGGCGATCTCCATGACGTCGCACGCCTCCAGCCGCTCGCGACGGCCCTTCTTCTCGCCGTTGCTCTTCTCCCACTCGCGCTCGAGCTCCTTCTTCTTCCTGGCCTTGGCGAACGCCTTCTTGCGCGCCTCGAGCCCGGACGGCGTGACCTGGAACACGTCGATGACCGTGCCGACCTGCGGAATGGCGTGGCTCGTCACGAACTCGACGTCGAACGACAGCGGGACCGCCGCCGAGTTGACCGCCAGCCACTGCGCAACTCTTCTGGTCACGCAGATCTGGCCACCGACGCCGACGTCGCCCACTTCGCTCGCAATCACCTCGGACAAGCCAGTGTACGTGACTTTGCCGGTCATGGGATGGCGGTTCGTGATGAGCACACCGCCGTGGTCGAGCTCCTGCGCCGAGTCGTGGATGCCCATGCGCACACGCAGGCCGTTGAACACGAGCCGGTTGGTCTTGGAGCGCTTGCGCTTGGTGGCAGGCACCAGATCGTGCAGCTTCTTTGGCCAGTTGACTGCCAGCAGGGACAGCTGCACGTCGAAGCAGTACTCCACCGCGTCTTTGGTCGAGTGGAAGGCGAGCTGGAACGCGTCCCCCGCTGTCGTGATCTCGTACCCGTCGTGGCGCGCGAGCGCCGAGCGGATGAGGTCATCGTGCAGCTCGAGCGCCGCGCGCATGACGTTGGCGTCCTCAGTCCACAGCTGTGTGGACGCCTCAATGTCGGTGAACACGAACACCGGCTTGTCGATCGGCGGGGGTGCCGCGCTGTACGAGTAGTTGTCCATGTTGGCGTAGAACTCGCGGACGTACTCGTCGGGCATGAACCGGCCGCACGCTCGGACGACGCACTCCTGGCTGCAGCCCATGACGACCGACAGCGCGGTGCCCAGGTTGTGGAAGAGTGTCGTGCTGACTCCAATCACGGGCGTCGGGATGACGAGGTCGTACTGGCTGAAGAGCACCACGAGCGAGAGGAGCTGGTACTGGAAGGAGAAGACTGCGTACACGACCCTGCGCAGCCAGCGACCGACCGTCGAAAGACGAGTTAGCGACCGCACCCATCAGTGAGTGAACAGTGTGTGTGTGTGCAGCAGACACTTACATGATGCTGCGGATGCGCCGGTAGAGCGGAGACAGCACGCGGTTGCCCTGCACGGTCTCGTACTTGCGGCCGGAGAACTTGAGCCCGAGCAGCGCGTAGGCGATGTACAGGAGCGCGAGCACCTGCAGCATGTTGCCGCTGACGAGGATGCGCGTCGACTGGTTGTCGAAGCCCTGGTTGTAGATGGTGTAGCTGGCCTCGCCGGCCAGGAAGAGCCCCGAGAGCGCGTGCACCCACTTGAAGTAGCGCCTGGCGACCCGCGACTCGCGCTCGGCCCCTCGGTCCATGGACGTGCGCGCGAGCCGCGTGAGCTCCCACGCCATGGGCAGCATCCACATGGAGCTGGCCATGAGCGCGGCGTCTCCGGCGACGATCACGAACGACAGCCACGCGGACGTGTTCTCGGTGGACTGCGCGACGCCCCGCAGGCCGAGCGCGTCGACGTACTCTGCGTCGTACGAGTCGTCGTCGCTGCTCGAGTCGTTGACGCCTCCGAGCGCCGCGGCGACGAAGAAGATGACGCGGAAGAGCGACCAGAGCCACGAGTAGAAGAAGAAGAAGAAGAAGACGAAGCGCACGGCCGACGAGCGCTTGGGGTCCGCGCGCCGGTAGATGCCCCACGTGATGAGCCCGCACGCGACGCTCGCCACGAGCGCCGACGCCGCATACAGCAGGCTCCACACGCGCATCCCTGGCGCTTGGCGGGCCGCGGAGCCCGACGCAGACGCCTGGCGGGTCGGACTGGAAGCTGGAGGCTGTTCCGCTGCTGCAGTGCGCTCGAGGACCCGCGGGGAGGCGCCAGGGGCATGCGATCGATCGCGCGGTCGGTCGTCCGCCGGTTCCGCCGCGACTGAATGACGAGGGTGGAGGGATAGTGAACGCCAGTGTGTAGCGGCAAGCGCGGTCGGTGGCGCTGGGAGTGCCGGCTGCTCGCACAGTCTGGCGGGTGGTCGACCGCCGGCTGTGTGTTTGGTGACGTTCGGAGTCCCGACTGGCCAGAGAGCTGGAAAGCGTCAAATGGCCCAACCCCGTGAACTGAATGATGCGGTCATCCGGAATAGGGGGTGATAAGGGCTCTGGTCGTCTGCTGGTGAGTACGTAGAGATACCCTGTTATGGATTTGAGGTGATGGCAGGTGGATTTTTCTGATCCATATGGTGGGATGGATGTTGCATGTGTGGGCCACACAGTGTGGCTCCGCCTCACGTCGACATGGCAATGTGGAGGGAGACATCACGAGGAGACTGCGTCGCTTTGTGGGTGGTGTGCGCTTCAGCGGAACGCTCGCACTCGCGAGGAGTCACTCAGATTCCGATGGCACTTGCGCGTGCGATGACCGCCGCATCGATCCGCAAAGCACGAGTGTGTGCGGTCGTTGGGGCTTTTTGCTGATGACATCACCTCTGGCTCCAAGCTGGCCGCAAATCGTTAACGAACTGCATCGATGGGCCCGCCTCTCTTCACAAAACACGGCTTCACGATTGCCAACTCACGTTCGAGGATCCTCAACCGTTTCATAAGACGGTAAGGACTGGCCGATGACCATGCTGTGCTTGCTGTCCGCCGTCTGATCGCCCCAGTGTCGCCCTGCTGGCTGGCTGGCAGCAGCAGCAGTGTTGCTCATGGGGACAGTTGGCTGCTCGACCATTCGGGTGCCAGGCGGCTCGGCTGCACTGTACCGCTCGTTCGAGGAAGGTTTGGGGCGTGAAGGCGCTCCCAATTGGCTAGCACGTTACATCGTTATCGTAAGCCCAGAGGTTCGCCGACGACCATCGCGCCGAGCTGTGGCTAGCAGCAGCAGCAGTCTTGAGCGTCATTCAGCCGAACACGACTTTGATCAACAATGCGCACTTACTCGACTGCACTGCAGTCGCTGCAGCTCGGTCTCTCAGCGCAATGTCAGGCGGCAAGGAAGTCGGAAGCCCGAGTGTTGTACGTCGACACATGGACCCTCTGGAGTGACCAGCCTTGCCCACACTCACTCGATTGCTTCGCCCAGCCACATGGCGCTCGGTTGCGGCGTCCATGAGCAACCGCGCCAGCAGGTGCCACCGAAGCAAAACACTTCGCTTCATGCAGTACTTGCTGCTCTTACAACCCAGCGATGTGTTTGCTCCAACATGCCACCCGCAGTCGGTAATACACAGAAGTGCAGTTGCAACGTGTCCAGAGTCTCCCAGACACGCCCATGTAGCGTTCGCGTCGCGCTTGACTTGATTCGAGTATGTAGAGGATCTGTGGCAGCCCCTTCCTCACTTCGACTCACTTTGGTGCGGCAGCGCCAGCTGATTTCGCGGACCAGGCGCGGATACAGGTCACGATTGCCAGTTCCAGGTAGGCTTCGCAGTCTCCGCTCCAATGCGAAAGTAGGCTGAGGCAACCGTGTCCTGGCATTTTTCAGGTCTTGCCCAGCGCACCTTGTTTTATAAATCAGTGGAAAGCTGCGCCGTGGCGGCAGATACGTCGGACAGCAGTGCAACACCACCGCAGCAATGCTGTAAGCCTTGGCTGCAAGTCAGTAAGCTCAGCTTTGGGTGACTCGTGTGCTGTTCGCACAGGACGATGGCATGGGACGCATGCTCTCACTCTGCAATTCGCGATCTCTCTCGCCAGTCAACCGTCCCACACCGAAGCATGAGAGCTCTTTCGGTCAACTCGCTCGCGCTCGCCACGGCCGTGGGCCTCCCGCTTGCCACTGGCATGTTCCGCTTCGACTGCTGGAACAACCTGGTCGTGGACCGCGTGGACCCGATCGTGAACCCGGGCACGGCTTCCAAGCACTTGCACGCCGTGAGCGGCGGCAATGGCTTCAGCAAGGACGCGGACGGCGAGGCCATGCGAGCGTCCACCTGCACGTCTTGCCCCATCGGCGCCGATCTGAGCGCCTACTGGATCCCGCAGATGTACGTCAAGTACAAGAACGGCTCAGGCTACGGGCTTGTCGAGAGCCACCAGATTGTGTACTACGAGCCGCGACCGGTTGGCAACGAGTCCGTCATTGCGTTCCCGGACGGCCTCAAGATGCTCGCGGGGAACCCAAGCCTGCGAGAGGGAGGCGACTCGATCGAGCAGCGAGCCATCACGTGGGTGTGCATCAACTACGACGACCCACAACCGGAACAGCAAGGCATCCCGAGTGTCAAGTGTCCTCAAGGCCTTCGTGGACAAGTCAACTTCCCCATGTGCTGGGACGGCGTGAACTTGGACTCCGACGACCACAAGTCGCACGTGGCGTATGCGACCGAGCTCGACGGTGGCTCGTGCCCCGATGGATGGAAGAAGATGGTCAAGATCTTCTACGAGGCCTTCTACAGCGTTGACAAGTACGACGACGAGTGGGACGGCGACCAGCACCCGTTCGTGCTCTCCAACGGCGACACCACGGGCTTCAGCTTCCATGGCGACTTCCTCAACGGCTGGGACGTGGACGTACTTCAAGCTGCGGTTGACCAGTGTACCGACAAAAACTACTTCAACTCCGGCGAGTGCCCGCCGCTCGCGGAGAGTTTCAGCAGCGAAGCGCCCGAAGTTCGATGCACGACCGAGCCTGAAATTGTCGAGGACACGCTGTTCGTCACGAAGTTGCCCGGAGACAATCCGGTCGACGGCGAGGCTGGCGCTGGGAGCTCTACCAGCAACGGCAGTGCGAGTGGTGGTGTTGGCGTTGGCGGTGATGACAGTGCTTCAGTTGGTGGTGAGGCGGATCCCACTGAAGGTAACAGCGCGTCAGAGTCCGCTGGGGACGCAGACGAGGAGACAAGCAGCAGCGAGGTCGCCGAGCCAACGTCGACGCCAACCTCGGCAGCTCCAGTGCCTGCAACAACGACGGCCGCTCCTGTGCCTGCGGCGACAACGGTGGTGCCTGCGACGACGACGGCGGCGCCTGCCGCGACGACAGCGGCGCCCGCATCCGTTGGATCCAGCTGCCGCACTAAAATGCGCCAGTAGACACCAGTGCAGAGCGCGAATGTCATGTCGTGTCGTTAGTTGTCGTCCCCGCTAACCCACATGAGTGCAATTCCGACGGCGGATGTCCGTCCAACCACATCACGTTTGATGATAGTTTTCGTCGTCGGACAAATGAGCCGCCACCACCAGAACCTCTTCAACGTAAATGCATCCACCAACGCGAGTCCGTTTGGACTCTTTAGCCGACGGCGGCCGTCAACCTCACACCGCCTACTGCTTTCATCCTGGCCAGCCACTCGCCTCGACGCCCACCGCTGCCTCGCTGATGGAGACGCCAAGTTCTCTCGCTCCCATTTCCCGATCTGCAGCCTTCAAGTCTCACTACGACACCCACTGGGCACTCCGTTCTTTTGCCCGCACACCATGACCCGCGCTGGTTCGGACTCTCCGAGTAACAAGCGACCGCTCGCCACTGACGCCGACCAGAAGGACGGTGCCCGCATCCCGGTGACGCTGCTCTCTGGGTTCCTGGGCAGCGGCAAGACGACGCTACTGCAGCACATCCTCAAGAACAAGGACCACGCGCTGCGCGTGGCGGTCATCGTCAACGACATGGGTGAGCTCAACATCGACGCGAACCTCGTGGCGTCCGCGGGCGTGCTCCAGCGCGAGGAGCAGCTCGTGCGGCTCGAGAACGGATGCATCTGCTGCACGCTGCGCGTCGACCTGCTGGAGCAGATTGCTCGCATTGCGCAGCAGGGCGGGGTCGACTACATTGTGATCGAGAGCTCGGGCATCAGTGAGCCCATGCAAGTGGCTGAAACGTTTGTCTTCGAGCTGCCTGAGGGTGTCGAGGAGCAGGCTTCGGGCAAGGTGAAGTCTGTCAAGCCAGACCCGTCGACGTCTCCTAGCAGCGCCAAGCGGTCACGCACCGAGTCCAGTGCATCGTCGGCAGGTGACACTACGGCTAGCTCACCGCTTTCATCCCCGTCGACCAAAGCCGCTGGGATCCCGACCGTGCAGCTAGGCGAGTTGCTGGTGCGAGACGGGGAGATGTTACCGCTGCTACGCGACATCGCGCAGCTGGACACGTGCGTGACAGTCGTCGACGCGGCCACCTTCTTCCACGTCTTCGACGACCCCCGCATGCTGGCGGATATCGAGGAGCACCGCTCTCAGCTGCCAGAGGGTGACTCGCGCACTCTCACAGACCTTCTCATCGACCAGATCGAGTTTGCCGACGTGATCCTGCTCAACAAGACCGACCTCGTGGCCGCTAAGGACATTGAGGCCATTGAGAAGGTGCTGCGCCGACTCAATTCGTACGCGAAGATCGAGCGCACGGTCAAGGGCCGAGTCGATCCCAACATGATTCTCGGCACCAAGCTCTTCTCCTTCGAGCGCGCGGCACAGCAGACTGGCTGGCTTGAATCACTCACGGTGCCGCATGTGCCCGAGACGGTCGAGTACGGCATCGGGTCGTTCCTGTACAAGGCGTCGCGTCCGTTCCATCCAGCGCGTCTGACGGGGATCATCCAGGACGAGTTTGTGATCGTCGAGGCACCGTCGCTGCCTCCTTTCCCGTCTGACCCTGACATCGATGACCACAGCCATGAAGAAGAGGAAGAAGAGGGAGAAGAGGAGGAAGAGGACACAAAGGAAGGCGACGACCAGGAAATGGAGACCGAGGCAGACGGTGAGCCGCTTGACGAGCAAGAGATTACCAAGAGGCTCGAGGGTAAACAGCAAGGGCTGTTCAAGAATCTGTTGCGTAGCAAGGGCGTCTTCTGGCTCGGCACGAGGAGCTTCAACTACGGCACGTGGTCTCAAGCAGGCCTCTACTGCACGCTTGCCAACGGTGGCATGTGGATCGCCGCCCTTCCCGAGGAGGAGCGCACGCGCACCATGAGGGAGCTGCCTAACTACTCGGAGTTGATGACGCGCGAGCACGGTGACCGCGGCCAGGAGCTCGTATTCATCGGTCGTTTCTCCCAGGAGGAAGATGAGATCGCTCGGATCCGCGGAGCCCTGGATGCGTGCTTGCTGACGGACAACGAGATGGCGCAGTACGAGTCTGGAGACGTGGAGGACTGGGAAGACCCATTCGAGCCATGGGAGTACTTCACCTTCGAGGACTGAGCGCATCGACTGCGAACGGTAGCATGCATGCATCCTCATGTGAATGGCGTTTCCATTTGCCAATTGTCCTTGATGCTGCGCGGGGATTTGTAGACGCCTAACCGGTGCTGGACGGGACTCGCGGTCATTGTCCGCGTACGGCAGTAGATGCGGCATCATCCGCCTCTCGCACCGGATCAAACTCGGAGTTCAATGCCCTGTGTATTGCACAGCACTGTCCGCCTTGCGTGGTCTAGTGTCCGCGGGTGACGTGCGGAAGGCATTGAAGACGAACCGAGAGAGCTGTCGGCAATGCGTACATACCACTGGCTTCCGGCGGTCCATACCATGTTGCCCGCAATGGGAAGATCCCGACCGATCGCTAGGTAGAACTCGTTGAAGTAGTCCGCGTTAACTGCCCGACGGACTGAGCGCGCTGTTCGCCCGCAGATCGGTCCGGCACTCGTTATCAGACAGGATCGGCGATCACGCGGCTCGTTCGTGAGACCGGTTGCTCAGGCGCTTCAGTCGTCTTTGCTTTAGTCTGGCCCGTGGCTGCTAGCCACGGACGGGATCACGTCTGTCGGTGGAGGAGCTCGTCTGACGCAAGCCCGCGTCGTCTGAGAACCGGCAATGTTGATAGCTGAGCGCACACCTACCAGGCGAGCCCCCACGGAGGCAGGTCGCAACAAACGACAGCACCATTGCTCCCTCGACGAGCGTCCAGCGGTGTAGACCAAGGCGATGTCCCCTCGAGGATCCAGTGACGCCGTCGGCTCTCGCCTTCGACCGGCCCAAACTCGGTCCAAACTCGCCTCCGACCGCACTGCTCATTCCCAAACTCGCCAGCTGCCCCGCACTCGTCCAGCCACAAGACCAACCTCCCAAGCCTTCAAGCCTCCAAGCCTTCAAGCCTCCAAGCCTCGCCCTCCGATCGAAGTATGGTGCAGTTCCGCTCGCTGCTCTCGTGGTCGGCGCTCGCCGCAGTCGTCTTGAGCGCCGTGCTCCTCGGCGAGTCTTCAGCCCACCCTGGTGCGCACCAGCACGCCAAGACGCCCGAGGAGCTCGCCCACCGCAAGCTCTTCATGGCCGATAGCAAGCGACTGCTCGCCAACTGCGCCGACTCGCCCGCTGCTCGTCAGCTCAAGGAGCGCACGGCCGCTCGCCGGGTCGCCAAGCTCGAGCAGCTCCGCAGTGAGCTCGGCGCGCGCAACCGCCGGCTGGACGTGGACACGGTGCTGGCCACCAGCCACCTGTCCAACCGCACGGGGCTCTCCAACACGACGGACCCGAGCGAGATCTTCGGCACCGATGTCAAGTGCGTTCTGGAGCCGGAGGTGACCCAGGGACCGTACTACGTGGGCGGCGAGTTCATCCGCAGCGACATCCGCGAGAAGCAGCAGGGCGTTGACCTATACGCGGACCTCCAGGTCATCGACGTCAACACGTGTGAGCCCGTGGAGGGACTCTACCTCGACTTCTGGCACTGCAACGCCACGGGCGTCTACTCGGGGATCATCGCCGGCGGCAACGGCGACAGCTCGGACGCCTCCAACGTCAACAACACGTTCCTGCGCGGACTCTACCCGACGGACGCCGACGGCTTCGTGTCCTTCACGACCATCTTCCCGGGACACTACACAGGTCGCACGGCGCACATCCACGTCCTGGGCACGTACAACGGCACGGTGCTGAGCAACAACACGTACCTCGGCGGCGTGTCCTCGCACGTCGGCCAGATCTTCTTCGACCAGGACCTGATCTCGCTCGTCGAGGCCACCAGTCCGTACTCGACCAACACGCAAGAGATGACGACGAACGTGCAGGATGGGATCCTGGCCGAGGAGGCTGTCGCGGACTTCGACCCCGTGGTCGAGTACGTGCTGCTGGGCGACGACGTGACGGATGGCATCCTCTCGTGGATCTCCATCGGCGTCGACATGACGCGCGCTCAGGTCATCTCGCCGGCGGGCAAGTACACGAGCGAAGGCGGCGTCCAGTACAGCAGTGGTGGTGGCGGTGGCGGCGGTGGCGGAAGTCCTCCGCCGCGTCCGACCAGCGCCTAAGTGCGGGAGTGGGTCGTCTTCGTACCTGTCGGTGCGAGCGAGAAATGAGTGGCAGTCGGAGTCTGACTGGTTGTCGGCACTGTCGTTGTCACTGCCGATAATGCTTTACGATTCAATGAGACTGAGTGACTTGTCGTTGTCAGCAACTGAAAGCGGAGTGGACTCCACAACTAAAGGCGGATGACGAGCTTGCCAATGTTCTGCTGGCTGTACAGGCGGTCGAGCGCATCCGGGATGCTCTCTAGGCCCTTGAACTCGGTCGGATCGATGCCCGCCTTGAGCTTGCCTTCCTTGATGAGCGCCAGGAGCTTGTTGATATGGGCGGGCACATGTTCCGCGTGATGGAACATCAAGAATCCATGCAGTGAAGCCGAGCGCAACTGCATCTTGCGGTTCTGCTGGAAACCCAGCTGAGGCTCCACACCCTTGTCACCAGTGTAGTGAGCCACGCCGCCAAACACCACGATGCGACCAAAGATCGCAATGTTGTCCAGCACCGTCT
>JAADYF010000608.1:0-17123 GCA_023338175.1 Phytopythium delawarense
CGCCTCCCGCTCGGCTCCGCAGTCGCCGCCGCCGCCGCCACCACACAGCCAGAGCCTCCGCGGCCAGGTCCAAGTCGGTCTCGCCACCGTCCGTGCCGCTTGTCAGCCGCTAGCGCGAGCCCCGTGCCGGGTCCGAGCCCAGCGCGCGTGTCGACACTTGTCGAGGCGAAGGAAGAGGAAGAAAAGGCCGGTTCCCGCCTGCGCTCATTTGTTCTCCGGCGGCCCCTCCCTTCCACGGCTCGGCTCGTGTGGAAGCAGCGCGTCTGACCGCTCTCCTCCGCGAGTCCTCGCGCCTCGAGTCAAGCATCAAGTCACGAGACGAGCAGCGTCGCGGAAGGAGACCATGCCGCTCAAGAGCAGCCAGCCCAAGTGGAAGAAGTTCCGGTGCCCGCCGCTGTCGACATCGCGCGCGGAACAGATCACGCAGGAGGCCAACCACGCGTGCGACGAGCTGCTGCGCTTCTCGGCGGGCGAGATCTTCTCCAACACGGGCGGCTCGTCGCTCTCGAGCGAGAACGAGGACCTGTTCCAGGACGGACTCAAGTGGGAGTACGCCGACCAGATCCAGAGCGTGCGCGTCGAGAAGGTCAAGGTGCGCGCGTCGCACGACGGCAAGCGGTCCGTCTACTACTACCGCGGGCTCACGGAGGTCGAGGCGTCCATCGAGGAGGTCATGGAGCTGTACGAGGTCGACATGGAGCACCCGAACATGCAGCTCGAGAAGAAGCTGTCGCCCGACATCCTGCACTCGGTCGTGCTGTACGAGATCCAGCCGTACCAGCCGCAGGAGAACGCCGTCTTCATCGGCATCCGCTGGTCGGCCGTGCGCTCGCCCTACGTGCTGGTGCGCAACCGCGACTTCTGCTACCTCGAGATCCAGCGCCGGTTCACTCTCGTGGACGGCCGCCGGGGCTTCGTGCGCTGTCTGCACTCGGTCAAGATCAAGAGCTGCCCCGACATGGAGAAATCGCACGGATTCGTGCGCGCCAGCATGTACCGCTCGGGTGTCGTCTTCACCGAGAGCAAGCGCGACCGCAAGACGCTCGACGTTGTGCAGGCCGTATTCACGGACCTCAAGGGCAACATCCCGCAGTGGGTCGCGGCCAAGGGCCTGCGCCACCGCCTCATGAGCCTCGAGCACCTCAAGAAGTACGTCAACATGAAGCGCGTCGCCAACCAGACGTTCGCGCGCCGCAGCCAGCTCATGGCGCCCAACAAGGTCAAGACGTGCTTCGTCTGCGTCGACGACATTGGCACGTTCAATCGTCGCTACAACTGCCAAAAGTGCGGCGAGGTGCGTCGCCGCTCTGCCAATTTGCGCTCGCCGGTGGTGATGATGGCCTCAGACTTACTTCCCCTCCTCCCGTGCAGGTCATCTGCGGCCGCTGCAAGCTTACAATCAACGCCGACATCCCCGTCGTGGGTAAAATGAAGCTGACAATCTGCAGCCTGTGCTCGCTCGCCATCAACCGAAGCGCTCTGCCGGATACCGCGGGCAGCGACGGCGACCAAGTCGGGCTCGGCCACCGGCCGTACTCGGCGGGCCCTCTCCCGGCGTCGCTCAATGGGGAGGACGAGCCGGTGCGCAAGCGCGCGCTGAGCCTCAACTCGTTCCACACGGCCAACTTTGACCAGACGCGGCTCCAGAGCTCGTTGCTCGCCCACGACTTCTAGGCGGTGAGTGGTGACGGTGTAAGGGTATTTTGCTGCTTGTTCCTTTCTCGCAATCTTCCCCGCCAGGCCGGCTCTCTCATCGAGAGCTGTAAGTATGCCCGGCGCTTCCCGCTTCCTTTCATCATGTACCTAAACCAGTTGGCAACAATAGCACAACACATTAGCCCAACAAACTCCTGCGTGCACGCCTCACACGAATAGGGTCAGAGATGCGGCACCTAAGTGCTGACGACGAAGAGCATGTGTCGTGTCCGTTCACATCTTCGAGTGGGTCGCCGGAGATGGCGGGGTGCGCTTGTGATGCAGCGCCATGAGCCCCGCGATATCGTCAAACGCAGCGAAGAGCGCGACCTCAAAGTTCTCGGCCGTGATCCGGTGCTTGTCATCTTCCTTCGGGGCGTCAAACGACGTGATGATGAACGCCAGGAAGTCGTTCTCGCAGCCGTAGCAGATGCCGATGCCGTGTGGAACCATCGGGACAAAACCGCCCCAGAGCCATGGGTAGCCCGACACGTTGCTCGTTGACAGCACAAAGTTGCCGCCACCACCGCTCTTTGTGTACGCTGGATCACTGAACAACCCGTGTAGCGGTCGCCCTGACTGCATCGCAGCGACTTGAAGTCCCAGCAAGTGGCGATCAATCCCTACACGACATCGATACAGCGCCATCAGGCGATTGAACGGTGCCACCAATGCACAATAAATGGAGACTTACCTTGACCCACAAGAGACTCCATCGAGATCTGCTTGTGTCGCGTCATGGCGGCGACGAGCAGCTCGTACACGTCCTTGGACTTCATGGCACCAGGGTTCCGAGTTGCCGCCTCGAGCCACTGCTTTACCTCATTTGTCACAGTGCGAATGGTCTCCGTCCGGCCCTCAACAAACATGCGCGTGTGCCCGCTCTCGTACGTTGGGACGGCGCGACCCCACGTGCGGTACCCCGCGAGCTGAATGCCCATTTGGACGAACGTGTCAGGGAACAAGCCAAGAGATCGCAGCACACTCTTGCCGTAGCTGTCGGTCCGCGTCACGCGCGTATGCAGCAACTGGCCGTGCGTCGCGATGTCCGACATCGCGCGGGGAATTGCCCCGCTTGACGTGAGGCTTGGTGGGAGGCGCCAACGCAGCAACTTCGGCGAAGTCAGGAACGCTTGTTGACGACTCTCGATGAACGTCTCGTACCCGCCGATGCGATGCAGGTAGCGTTCGCCAAGCCAGCGGTACATCGATTGAAGTACTGTCGCGTCGGCATTCGCGTGCTCCATGTTGGACCCAACCATTCCATTGCGGAACACGACGTACTGGAAACTCTTGTCATACCAGCGGTTGCCGCTGCTTCCCATAGCGCACTCCTTGGCGAGCTCCGATGGAGTACGAGGCGTGGTATTGTCCAGACACACTGCGAACAGACTCGACTGGATCGTTTTGAGGTTGTTGTGGTTGCGCGCATCGAAGGAGATCAACTCCTGGCGGGCATCTGCCCACTTGTCTCGGTTGAGAGATGTCAGTGCGCCGAGGAATGCCCCAGTTTTCTCTTCCTGCGCCTCGGCGCTGCAGCTCTTGGGATCCAGCGAGGCCAAGTGCTCCGAGTGCTTGAGGATGAGCAAAAGTTGAGCCTCGAGGTCGCCGATCGTGAGCAACTTGTCGCTGTCGTCGTACACACGAAGCGCAAAAATGCGGCCCTCGCTCATGACGATGATATGGCGCACAGTCGTCATATCCACGCGCTGACAATTCGACAAGCGTGGCTGAGTTAGCCTTCCTGCTCCAAAGTACCTGCCAACGAGACACCAAGCCAGTTCGCACCTCAAAGTAGTCGACAGGCTTGTTCGGGACGCGACACGAGGAGAAGAGACGTCTGAACATATTCATACAGAGGATCTTGCCTCCCATTGTCTCTGGCGGCACGGCCTCACGCTTGAGAAGCTCTGCGTACTCGCACGTGTAGCTGTTCCGTGTTGGGTCATGGGCCGAGTGTCACGTTAGAAGACGCCGTGCCCCCCCCGCAGCTGGAAAACTGTCACCATACCGGATGATTTCGGCTGCGCGGCGAGCCTGGGGCACTGGGCGCTCGAACTCCTGGAACGCACCAAAGCCCGAGATCATGTTGATGAAGAGGGCGTTCGGCGTTCGGTCGCTCAGGTACGCCGCGTACTCCCACCACTCGGCGAGCTGTAGCCCATTCTTCCGGTCAGCAACACTGTGGATGTACACCGAGTACATCGAGTACGTCTGCTCACCCAGTTATCTCGCTCTTTGGCTCGCTGAAGCAGGATCTGCTGCAGCGCGTGACCATCGCCTCCAGGCTTGGCGAAGTCCCTCGCGAGCGCGCGACTCGTTGCCAGCTCCTCCTACCACCGACACGCCTCGCTCATCAGCATCCACACACCGCTCGCTGTAGCTCCATTACCCGGAGGACGCGCACCTTTGAGATGAACGGCTCGAGCGACGTCAGGTACCGGCGGAGCGTGTCCTCCAGCTCGGGCACGGGCAGACGCGGGAGCTTGTCCTGGTGTTCATAGCTGCCACAACAGACGCGCGGGGTCGCTATCAGCTACTCGGACGTATAGAGCGCGGCATACATGCAGGACGCCAGCACAATCGGCTCACGTCTTCAGGCGGGGCGCGGGCGGCGGCGGCAGCGGCGGCATGCTGTCTTCTTCACTTGTTGTCTTCTTGTTATCCGCTTGCTGCTTCGGAGGGAAATCGGCGACTGATGATGCAACGCATGGGAGTTGAGTGCGACAGGCGGTGAAACCTGCTGAAATCCACGATGCTGTCTTGTTATATGTTTGTATTTGTGATGGCGTGAGCATGGTCATAGTTTTTGGTCAACACGAAGATTCTCGGCGGGTGAGGTCTCTACGAGTTGATCTTTGGCGCAGCCTTTGGCCAACTTCAACACGTTTTGGCTTTGTAATTCCATGGAAATGCATTATTTAGTATTATTTCATTTTCTCGTATAATTGATGATGACCTTTCTAATGAATATAATGATTCGAAATGATGGTATATTTCAAAGGATTGCGCGCCAAGGTTACGCCGATCGATTTTCGCAGGGAAACACAGAAGACAGTTTTGTTTATTTGAACCAATCAACGTCGAGTAACTGGGGTATGCGACGTGTGGCTCCCAATTTTTTCGTCGCGAGCTGGTGCCAGATGCCAGCATTATCTATGAATTATTCAATCGTCTTTGTCCAAGAACGAATCCGTGGCAAGCTCAATGGGCCGAAGAGTTGCGTAGACCTCGGCCTGCTCCAGCACTTCCAACTCGGTGAATTCGTGCAGAATCGGATCGACACCAATCTCCTCGTCAGTCTGCGTATTGGCTACGTTCGTCTCGCCGAACTGGTCTGTTGACTCAAACGGATTCGAAAAGCACTGGACTTCAAAATGCTGACGTCTGGTTGCGGTCTCAATCGCGGCAACACTCGAGTTGAATAGCACCGCAATCTGTCTCTCGACTTTGGCGTCACCGGTCCTGCAGCGGGTCTTGCAGCTCACACGCTTTATGACCTTGTGGTTTCTTTCAACCCCTGCAGTCGACGCTGGTGCACAGTATACCTTAAGCAACTGTTTGGCAAGCACTCGATACCGGCCTTCCGCTTGGATCCAAACCTTGCGTGGCTGAGCACTTATCATTTCGCTCCAGCTGGTGTTGCACAGACGAGTTTCGCCGATACAAAACTGCAGGAACTCGTCTAATGCCGCCTCAGCGCCTCCGTCTTGACCACACAGCATCATGGCGACTGATCAGCATTGGTCACAAATGTCCCCATGACCGAGACCAAGAACGTCATTGCCCAGCCGCTCAATCGCCTTCTCTCTCAACTTCCGGTAAAAGGGGTCACAGTAGAATACGAGTGCGTGCACACGGGTCCAAATACGAGTCCGTCGGCGCAACAGGTGTGTAAGCAAAGTGTCTTGGTCACCGCCCTTGAAAGCGAACGCGATGTGAACACGAACGAAGAAGCTTGCGTACGCCGTAGCCATCGTAGCTTAGCTGCTGTCAAGAACACCGGATAGCCTTGAAAATCGGAGTGAACACCGTCGCAGACTGATCGACACTCTACCAGAAGTCAGGATCTTGTGCCAGCCGTGAAAACTCGTCAGGCAGAGCGAACGCCTCGTCAATCCCTCTCGCGCTCCTCTCACGGGTGACCGCTGCATTAACAGAGAGAATTTATTTCTTGACTTGAGAAAGTCGTTCGATCATGTAGTTGATGCTGCTTTATCTGGGGATGAGTACAGCAAAATGGCGTACTTCTTACCGAGATGCTCTTTCGCCAGCGACTCGTATATCTCACGCAGAAGGTGGTCGTTGACATGAGCATTGCTCGCCGAACGCTCTCTTTGACAGTTGCCGTCTTCACGATGTCCACGCATACGTTGTTGAGCGCGTGCGCCGCGCATCCTTACGCGAAATCCACGGTGTGATTGTCGACGAGCGAGCGCCGAACCGCTTTCATGGCATTGCAGGAGTCTGAAATGAAGGAGCGCACGACCTTTCCCACGAAGTTGTCGGTGCGAACTGCGGCATCCGGGATGCTTCAAGTCAGCCGATCGGCTGTCTGTTTTACAAGACCTGTTTGCAAGAACTCGACAAACCACGGCATCGAGTCGAACGCAATCACGTCTGTCGCCGTCTTCGAGTGCTCATTCGTGGCGCCATCGACCCCTACAGTCAAAGCGGCCGCGTCGGCAAGCTCATATCGCATGTGCTGCATCATTGTGTCGTAGTGAGACACGAGTAAACTACTCGAAACCTATATCGGAGTCGGTGGAATCCAAGTTGGTGTCGCCATCTGGAAAAACTCGCGCCACGCAGGATGATCGAACAGGCTAAAGGGCGATCCGGTCTGGTGAACCTTATTCGCAAACGCTTGGTCGAGGGAGTCCCGCTCCGTTCTCGAAAAGCACGGAGCTGGACTTTCCTTGAGCTGGCGTACCACCTCATGCGCTGACGTCGGCGAAGTTGTGGCCCGATATTAGTGGGAACTGGCAGGCGCCCAATCGAGGTCGGTACCTTCTCACAGGAGTTGTGGAGATGGTTCCTCATTGCTTCACAGGTTGCAGTCGTCGTGTCGCCACAGTAAATACAGGAAACACGCGGCCGCTTGAACTATCCCTTGTCCTCCACATCCACGAAGTGCTGCCAACAACCCGCTGCTCTCTTGCGAGGTATCACTGGACCGAGAGCTGGCTTGTAGCTTCACTGAGCCGATCGAGCTGGGCCCGACCCAGTCGGACGAGCAGGAGTCGAGCTGGCAGGCCCCGCAGCGGAGGCTCGACCACGACCAGCGATACCTTCTGTCGAAAGCTGCTGATGCTGCAGCTGCTGCTGGATGCGGCCCGCACCATGTCGTACACGCTTGGGCAGCGTGCCGTAAGGGGTGAGGGGTCTGCGGCTTGGGAGGTGGACGAACACCAACGGCACCTTTCACGAACCAGGAGTCGCTGAGTCCACCGATGATCCGCGCGCGATGTGGTGGAGATCCAAACACGCAGACTGCTTGCTTACAGAGACGACAGTATTCACGATGAGCTTTGCCGAGCGCACGCGAAGGCGGCCCTCGCGCTTCAAGTGACTTCAACAGGTTGCTCGTCCACGGAGGTGCGAATCTGATTCTGTGCATGGAAGCTCGGCTACGTTTCGGTTCGCGCGGGGCACGGCGGGAATGACGGACTGTGCCTGAAGGACACCCGCGCACGGGACGGCGAATGATACGTCCGCCGGGGTGGGGCTGTACCAGCGTGCGCGGCCAGGAAGACGGTGGTGCGCCAGCAGACTCGCACCCAGGCGTGCGCGAGGCGGCAGGCAGGCAAGATGTCTGCTCCTCGTTGGATGGGACGGCTTCAATTCGAGTCGAGTCAATTTGCTCAACCCCGAGAATGGCCTCCTGGAAGACCGGATGGCGGGTCGAGTCTCGGTGACACAACAGCCGGTTAATGCTCTTTGTCCGGAATATGATGACCTTGCAAATGAAGAATATGTGCAAAACAGAAAAAAATGACTTCGTTTCGACTGGACAAGGATGAAGCTTCAACACGCGATGATTAAGTTATGTGCTGCTACTCAAGGAAGTGATTGCGGACTGATACGAACGCGTCTAAATTAGGCGCTACCTGGCAATTTACCCAAATCACGCTGTGGTGGGCATGGGAACAGATTTGGATTCGGCTTTGTGTGTTTGTTGATTTGGGCTGATTTTCATATCAGAGTGATTGCGAAAACGCTTCTTTAGGCATTTTTGCCGACATCCCCTTTTTGGCAGAGTGTGGGTCATTGTGACAAAACACGGTGCAAAAAATGTTAGAATATTTCTAGACATACCTGATTTTGCAAAACAAAATCTACTGTGTACCGTGTTTTGTGAAAAAATTGTTTTAATTTCGATCATAAGCTGCCTTTGATCATAGTTATAGGAACAAAATTGTGTTCAGTATCGACTCGGTCTTGATAATTTTAAGGTAAACCCACCTTCTTTTAGAAATTACGCCACGAAGATTTTTATCATGTAATAAATGATTTGTTGCAAAACAATGATAAATTTGAGGCGTATGTATCGAATATCACAAGGAGTCATGACTTAGGTTGGCTAAAGTAGTGTGCTCTTTGCCTCTGTTATATTGGTTCTAACAGTTTCTCAACTATCACGACTGAAACCAGATTGGCAGTGACTATCCCAAGCGAACTCTTGAGCCGACGTATGTGTTCTCACAGTGCATACTTGACTCTTAACGGATAGCTAGCACCACGCCACGCCCCCTTGATCATAGAGACGATGTATCACACAGAAACCATACAAGAAGCCATACAAGAAGCCGAAGGAAGGCTTGCGCCGGGAAGGGCGGCCGAGGAGGACGCCGGAAGCGCCAGGCAGGGGCGCCGGGGACTCCCCCCACGTGAAGCGCGCGAGTGAGAAGACAGAGTGGGGGCGCGGGAGACGCAGACGTGAGGTGTCCGCTGCTACGCTACGCCGAGTCTGGCAGGGGTAGCGAGCGATCTAGGCACGTTCCGCCGTTCGAGCGTCCGCGAGCGAGCGTATAAAGGACAGCCGGCGGCTGGCTTCCTGGGAGCGATGGAGGCGCTGCGGGGCGTGTTCCCGGACGTGCCAGTGGCGATTCTGCGCCGAGTGGTGCGTGCGGTGGGCTGGTGAGGCTGCCCTGTGGCTATATATGGGGATCTAACGTCTGTGGGCTGTGCTGGGAAACGAAGCTGGAGATCTGCGACCACAGCGTCGAGGCGGCGTCCGAGTGGATCCTCGAGCACGACTGGCGCGACCTAGCAGCACAGGACGGTACCGGAGAAGCGGAGGGACAGGAGGAGGGGAGGGACGCAGCGAGCGCGCCGGCGGGGGAGGACGCCGGCGTGGAGGAGACGACGAGGCCGCAGACGGTGGTCGTGTCGGCGGGGACGGTCGCCGGGAACTTCGCAGCGCGAGAGCGGCGCCGAGACGGTCACGGACAGCAGCGCTTCTTTGCGCGCTCGTCGATTCTGAGCGCGCGGTTCGACGACTCTGGCGGCGAGCAGGACGGCGACAGCGACGAAGGCGAAGAGGAGGAGGAAGACGACGACGACGATGAGGATGACGACGACGACGACGACGATGATGATGACGACGAAGACGACGACGACGACGACGGGAACGCCTTTTTCGACTCGGGCGACGATGCGTTCGCGCAGAGCATGCTGCCGCCGCTATCCAAGCGCGTCAAAGTGACCAAGGGCGACGAAGAGAAGGCCGGCGCCGACGGCTTCTGGGTCGCCTTTGACGACGTCGTCGTGAACAAGAACCTCATCGGTGCGTGCTCGTTGTATCCTACTGACGGTGTTGGTTGGGCGGCTGATTGGTTGTGTCTGCATTTCAGAGCTGTTGAACACAACGCTGAGCAAGCTCGCCCACAGCCGAGTAGTGTTGCTGAACCAGCCGTCGGGGACGATCGATGCGGTATGCTTTCCAGTTGTGTTGGCTATGAGGTACTCCGTTCAGTCGTCTGACTTATCAGTTGTGTTTTGGTTGCAGTCGACAGCCGCGATGAAGCTCCACTCAGTTCTGGCGCAGAAGGACGCGAGCGCGAGGGACTCACGGGAGGCTATCGATCCGCCGCGAACTGCAATCAACAATGGCCGGATATCGCTGAGCTCACTGCTCAACAGCAGCAGCCCGCCTGCCGCCATCTCGCCGATTGAATCGAAGGTGTCAACGATGCCTTCGTCCGGCGTCGTGGGCCAGAAGCGCAAGCGGGTCGACGAAGAATCGGAGACCACACGTCGGGGCTTTTTCGTACGTGCTTCACCCAATCGGATGTTTGCTGCGAGGATGGCGTCTCTGACTGCGGTGGCGTTGTCGCTTTGCGCAGGCGCATTTCTTTCCCGTGAGCGACCTGGATATGATCTGGCGCTCCGTAATGCACGCCCACTTGTTCAACAAGCGGTTCGGCGAGACCATCGAGTTCCATACGGCGTCGTCCGGACTGTGAGTCGGACGCAGCTGTGCTGTGCCGCCCCGGTTTGTGATTGCTCACGCTTCTCTCCTTGCTGCAGATTTAACAGGCGCGACTTTGACGAGTTGATGCACTTGCACTCGCACTCGGCGGCAGCGCGGACTCCCTCGCTGAGCCTGTCGCCGTTCACCCCGCTCAAGTGCTGCCTGATCTTACCGTGCACCGCCAGCGACGAGGAGATCTTTCGAGTGGGCAAACACGTTCACAGTCTGCTGAAACTCAAAGGAAGCCTGTACTACCGGACGCTAGACGACCCGAGCTCCAGCGAAGCGACGACCGACAGCACCGATCGCCGGAACACGCTCTCGGACCTGCTGGGCGAGGACGGCAAGATGACCGAGGACTCGTTTCGGCGATTTGCGAAGTACCGCATCAAGCGAGAAGAGGTGCGCCGCGCGAGCGTCTTTGCCTTAATGAAGCGTGTCGGTTACAGTCTAACCCTCATGGCTGTGGTGCTCCGCAGTCGACCGCGAAGGACACTGCCGATGACGCTGGGAAGCAGCTGGTCGACCATTTCCTTGGCTACCAGCGCCCGCGAAGTGTCGACTACTGTCTCCAGATCCTCAAGACGGATGGTTGGGACCGGCAGCTGTCGAGCTAGGAGCGACTCGGTTCCGAATTCTCAACACGAGCAGTAGTTTAGTGCAAGCAGCAGCGTCGTTGCAGCGACGCGGACAAGCGATTAGGAACGGCATCAGGCGCGTGGTAAACAGCACCCGCAATGCTGCATGATGTGGCGGCATGTCGCATCATTGTCGTCCATCAAACATGCCGCCCGGCAACTCTCGCGCTCCCGGCAAGTGCCGGCCGCAGACATGAGCATCATGTTGTCTCGCTGGCCGCGCTTCCCCCGCGTGATCGCGACGGCAGGGATCACCTCAACGCGTCGATCGGGCTGTCCCTTGTCGATTTGGATTGTTACACTCGACCGCGAAACGAGTGGTCAGAGGACAAACGCGACTGTAGCGGCGAGGTCGACGGCCGGGCCACCTGCAGTGCAGCAGACTGGGAGGCGGTTGCATTTGCATGACACGCATTCACAACCGGCCGCCGCGCAAAGACGAGCATGAGGAGACCGCCGGTCATGGCGAATGGGATGCGCTTCGACGAGGGGTAGGGCTGAGCGCGAAGTGTGGTCGAGTCTCTCGCTCGAAGCAAGCGCCGACTGCCTGCCTGCTCCGGTCGCCTCGGAGCTCGGCGCTTTCAGCAGTCGCGACGCGTCGATTGGTTTAATCCGGTGGACGAGTGCTGGTCAAAAGGCGACTTGAGGGACCGGACATGCTGCCATCGAAATCAAGCTTTCGCGGGACCCGTGTTGCCAAGTCAGCCAATTGGGCGTGTTGTGGCTGCGGATACCTTTGTAAAATTCAAAAGGTTGGAGCTTCATTGATCGTACTGACTGCATGCGTACATATGGTGGACCTGCATAAAATAGAATCATGATGTATTTAGTTCTTTCAAACCGTCCAATCAACTTTAATTTACTTCTTATAATCAGACAATGCTGGAAACTAGTATTATTTAGAACAGAATCCATCATTCCGCTCGTTTTTTTTTTGCCCCGACGTCTATGTGTGCATTGTACAGTATACCTCAAGAACGCCAACTCCTGACACAATGATGCGCTTTTTTTTCCTGGCCAATCGTCCCGCGTGTTGCGGCTCATCTCCACACGCGCCCCTGACTTGGACTCTGTATGGTCCGCATACAAACACGAAGTTCCTCGCGGCGGCGACCCATTTCTGCGCCTGCCAACACGCCCTCCAAACGTCTTGCCCCCACTATGGGCTCGCCCACCCGATCCGCTCCTCCTGCATGCTCACCCTGCGTTCGTATCAGTCGCTACCTCCACCTCAAGCTCTCGGCTTGCGCGCCACACGCCGCGGCCAGCGCTCTCCTCTCACCCGCGTCCATGGACTCTACGGACCGCCGGTGGCCGAGCATTCATGCAGCTGCCCGGTCTCTGTCCGGCGCGGCGGCACCCATTGTCGTCCGTGCAGGATCGACGGCGGGCAGGCCGAGTGACCATGGCTACGTCCTGGGCGGCGGCAGTGCGGGACTGCGCCGCTCCTTCGAGCCTGGGTGTCATTCCCGCTTTTGCGCGCTCCGCCCCACATCTCCTGTCTCGAGCCACGCTTCGGTCCACTTGAAGTCCGCGGAGAGCATCCATCCATCATCATGGCGAGCCCAGCGCCACCTCAGCCGAGTCGCAGGCACCGCTGGCTGGCGGCCGCGGCGGCGTCCATGCTGCTGCTGCCGTCACTAGCGGAGGCCAAGAGCGGCAACCAGATGGACTTCGCGGCGTGCCCCGTGCGGCACTCGCCGCAGTACTTCTGCTGCGAGTACTCGTCGACCACGCGCGAGGTGTTCACCAAGTACAACCGCCCCGTGGGCGGCGCCTACGAGTCGTTCTACACGGCGGGCTGGGACGACCTGCTGCGGCAAGTCAACTTCCCGTACCACAAGTTCACGCCCGACACGCCCAAGTTCCACTACAACGACCCGAGCGCTGTGTGCCGCGTGCAGTCGGTCGTGGTGGCGGGCGAGCTGTCGCAGTCGCTGCAGTGCGCGACCGCCAACGCGTCGCTAGTCGACGACTCGCGCGACGCGAGCGTCTTCTGGACCTTCGCCTCCAACGTGCGCAACAATAACGCGTCCTTCCCGGTCGGCGCAACCTGCACGAGCCTCATGACGTCGGACGGGTCGGTGGACTCGGCGGCGAAGACGGCCTGTGTGTCCGACTCGACCGCGACGACGCCGCGCTTCACCACCTTCGTCGAGGGCCCACTGGTCGCTATCTACGCCGTCTACGCGTGCGTCCTAGCGCTCGTGGCGCTCTGGGCGGGCTTCAAACACCTCGCGCAGCGCCCGTACCAGCAGGCGGCCTCTGTGTCCGGGCCGAACGCTCGCAACAGCACCGTCAACGGAGACACCATGAACCAGAAACTGCTCGACACGCCTGGGAGCGCTCGCGCCTCGGAGACCATGACGCCCACGACCGGCAGCAAGGACAGCGGTGCGCTGCTCCAGACCGGGTACTCGTCGTCCGTGCCGGGCACGCTGGCGCTGGTGATCGTCATCCTCGCCACCATTGGGCTCAACGTGCTCATCATGATCGTGATCGCCGACTACTATGGCCGTTTCAGCCCGCCGCTGTTCGACGCGTCCGAGGACAACTCGATGGTCTTCTTCGTGGTCTGGATCACCTCGTCCGTGTGGTTCGTGGTCGTCGTGCAGACGCAGGGTGCGCTGCTCAACTTCTTCCGCATGCGAGCACCGCTCAGCCGCTGCGACTATGTGTACATGATCAAGCGCGACGACACCGAGGTGCTGCTCGCGGACCGCTCGGGGATCTCCGACTTGGTCGCCAAGGTCGAGAGCTTCTTCACGCTGCGCAAGTCGGCTGCGACCTCGGGCTACAAGAAGACTGTTGCTGTCCAGAAGTACGCCGACAGCGAGAGCGGCCTCAGCGGTCTGCACTACGTCGACTTCCAGCACGTCCGGTATGTGTTCGACGCCAACACCAACCGCTTCGTGCCTGGCCACGTGCCGCTCCCGCGCACGCACGGCGAGATGATCCGCGCCGCCTTCGCGACGAACTGCGGCGCGAGCGGATTGTCCAGCGCCGACGCACATGCTCGGCTCCTCACGGTCGGCTCCAACGCCGTCGACGTCGAGATGCCGACGCTCGCGGTGTCGCTGGCGCAGGAGTTCTTCACGCTCTTCTACGTCTACCAGCTCATGTGCTACTACGTCTGGTACTACTTTACGTACTACAATTTGGGCATCGTCATGACGGTCGTGGTGATCGGCTCGGCCGCGGTCAACATCTACACGCACCGGCAGATGCAGGCGTCGGTCGTCAAGATGACGCGCTACCGGACGCGCGTGACGGTGATGCGCGACGGCTCGTGGACGGAGATCGACTCGCCCGACCTCGTGCCTGGCGACTTGGTCCGTGTGACCGAGAACTGGGAGCTTCCGTGTGATCTGGCGATCGTCAAGGGCGCCACGGTGTGCGACGAGTCCATGCTGACCGGCGAGTCCATGCCAGTGCAGAAGTTCCCGATCCCGGAGCGCAGCAGTGACAAGTACGAGCCGGAGGGACACAGCAAGAAGCACACGCTGTTCGCGGGCACGCGCGTGCTGTCGTCTGGCCGGAATGAGGAGATCCTGGCGGTCGTGCAGACCACTGGCGCACACACGACCAAGGGCGAGCTGATCCAGTCCATCCTGTTCCCGATCCCCATGCGCTTCAAGTACAACGAGCACCTCAAGCTGCTGATCGCCGGGCTGCTCGTGTACGGCATCATCGCGTGCTACTGCGTCATCGTTTTCCTCACGGGCAATGGGAACCTGACCAACAAGATGGCTGCCTTCTGCTACAGCATCTTCATGATTTCGTGCATCATCAGCCCGCTGCTCCCCGTGGTCATCACGGTCGGCCAGGTGAACGCCGCGCGGCGCCTCGAGTCGCAGGGTATCTTCGCGCTCAATGTGCAGCGCATCACGCTGTGCGGCAAGGTACGCATCTTCTGCTTCGACAAGACGGGCACGCTCACCAAGCAAGGGCTCGACTTCCTCGGCGTGCGAGCTGTCGACACGGCCAGCGGAAAGTTTGCGGCCAGCGAGCCGCTGACGGCGTCCCAGATTGTGAACTCGGCCGACTCGGAGCATGTGCTCCACGCGCTGGCGACGTGCCACTCGGTCGGCTCGCTCGACGGACGGCTCGTGGGCAACGAAGTCGAGGTGCGTATGTTTTCGGCCACGGGCTGGCAGCTCGTCGAGCGCGAGGGCGAGCGGCCGCGTGTGCAGTCGGAGGCGGACCCGAGCCGCGTGCTGGAGTTCGTCAAGCGGTACGACTTTGACCACCACCGCATGAGCATGACGGTCGTGGTCAAGTGCCTCAAGACCGGGCGGCACTTTGTCTTCTGCAAGGGGTCGTACGAGCGGATGCAGCAGCTGTGCATGCCCGGCTCGGTGCCTGAAGACTACAAGCATGAGGCGGACCGACTCGCAAAGGATGGATGCTACGTGCTTGGTCTCGGCGTGCGCGAGCTCCCCTCGGACTGGACGGAGGAGCAGGTGAACGCGTTCGCCGCCGACCGCAACGCCGTGGACACCGAGCTCAAGCTGCTTGGGCTGCTGTTGTTCCGCAACGAACTCAAGGACGACACGGCCTCTGCGATCGCCAAGCTCAAGGGCGGCGACATCCGCGTCGTGATGATCACGGGCGACAACGCCATGTGCGGCTGCTACATTGCTCGCGAGAGCGGCATGATCACTCCAGGCTCGCGCGTGCTTCTCGGCGAGATGGTGGTGACGAGGGCTCCCAGCAGCAAGAGCTCAAGCCAGATCAAATCCCTCGTGTGGCGGGACGTGGACACGGAGGAGACCCTAACGCTCCAAGATGTACGACGGCTAATCGACAATGGCGGCAACGACGTGGAGCTGGCGGTGACGGGTGCGGCGTTTGACCACCTGGTCGGCGCCGGCGACATGCAGGAGCTATTGCTTTACACGCGCATCTTCAGCCGCATGACCCCCGACGGCAAGGTCGCGTGCGTCAAGATGCACATGGAGACCGGTGCTATCACGGGCATGTGCGGCGACGGCGGCAACGATTGTGGCGCATTGCGGTTCGCGCACACGGGCGTGGCGCTCAGCGACGCCGAGGCATCGGTGGTGTCTCCGTTCACGAGCAAGGCCAAGACGATCGAGTCGGTCGTGGACCTGTGCCGCGAAGGCCGCTGCAGTGTGGCCACTTCGTTCGCGTCCGTCAAGTTCCTCATCATGTACGGGCTGGTGGCGTCGACGCTGCGCATGTTCCAGTACTACCACGCGGTGATCATGTCGGAGTGGTGCTGGATCATGGCGGACGGCGTCACGCTGGTGGGTCTCTCGTACGTCATCACGCTGTCGCGGCCGCTGCCGGAGCTCAAGTCGCAGCGGCCGACGTCGTCGCTGATCGGCCCGACGACGCTCGCGTCCATCCTGGGACAGGAAGCCATCAACGTCGTCTTCCTGAGCTGCAACGTGTACATGCTGACCCACGAGGTCTGGTACTGCCCTTTCTCGCCCGACAGCGTGGACGTGGCCAAGTGGTGGCTGCTGTCGGACAACCACATGGCCACGTCGCTCTTCTTCTCGGTCATCTTCCAGCAGCAAGTGGCCGCGTGGGTCTTCAGCTTCGGGTCGCACTACCGCCTGCCGATCTGGCGCAACTACCTGCTCGTCGCCGTCGTGGTCGTGCTCATGGCCTTCGACCTGTACCTGCTGCTGGGCGAGCCGAGCGTCGTGACGGACCTCTTCCGCATCTCGAGCGGCCCCAACGTGGTCGGGCTGCCTGACATCCCCATGCCGCGCTCCTTCCGGCTCAAGTACCTCGGCATGATCCTCGGTAACGTGGCCACCACCATCGCGTACGAGTACTTGGTCGTTCTCGGCCCCGTGCGCGATTTCTGCCGGCGAAAGTACCACACGGACCGCCTCCCCATGAAGAAGTAAGGTAGGAAGAGCACGAGTAAACGCGAATGAATATGAGGCAGATAACTTCTCGGATTGAATGTCGCTCTGTACAACACGTCGGGCGTGAGGCTCGCGTGACGGTCACACGCGCTGTCGGTCATCAAAAGCGCTCGGATCGTTCTTACATTCTTGCGTTTGAACTTGCAGACGACGCCCTCGCTGCTGCCCATGCTCGCGTGTGGGGGATCTAGGAGACGCTTCCGCGCTGCCTGGTAGGACTAGTCGACTCGCTGCCGGCTGTGCGTCGCTCGCACGGTTGTAATGGAGCGGAATGGAGCGGAATGGAGCGGAATGGAGCGGAATGGGAGTGCGGAAGGATGGCAGGCGCTTTGTATGCGACGGCGAGGTGTTGACGCCCCCCAAAGTGAGCTCGGCCAGAGTTTCCAGATGTGCTGGAGCAGGGGTACA
>JAADYF010000609.1:0-17118 GCA_023338175.1 Phytopythium delawarense
CAAGTGATCATGCCTCTCTCTGTTGCCTCGTTCCGGCTCCAGAGGGACGAGAATACGCTGGCCGATGTTGTGATTTCATATCGCGACATTTACATTGGTTTCCGGGACAACCAGCGTGACAATGAAGAATTGGTGAAGTGCGTCGAGGTGCGTTGGGCCCAATGCGAGCAACCACTCTTCATGCTTGCCTACGCTCTGCATTCCAAGTTCACGAACCAAGCTCGGGACATTGCAAACAGACCAACTGCGGTCACAGGTCGGTCAAAGCTCGGCAAATTTGCCGTCTACTATTCTCGACGACAGATCGGTGAGGATTTTGGCACGATTTGTCAGGACTTGCACCGCTGGATAATGGGGAAATGGAGCGGAATTAGTGCAGACGAGTTCCCAGGCGATATTGCTGGCTTTTGGCACTTTGTCGCTGACGACCGTCCGAGAAGCAGACTGCCTAAGCTGGCAATTGCAGTTTTGTCGATCGCAGTGAAAACCGCAACGTGTGAGCGGTTGTCCAGCGAGCTCGGCTTGATTCATACGGCAAGGCGGAATCGGATGGGTCGGAGAAGGCTCGGAGCATTCAGATCATCCGCAAACATATTCGTCAACGAGATTAGTACGCAAATGGCAAGGAGCGAACTAAGAAACGGATTGTCAGCGCTGACGAACGTGTAATCCACGTTGCTGGAGACATGCTCAACGACAGGGACTCCAGCACCCATTAGCACGAATCCCTGCGCACACCACCACCACAAACGCCACAACAACATGAAGACGGTGCAGCTCATGATTACGACGATGATGATCCTGGTGATGGAGTTGACGGAGACGTGGCATTTTCACTATGGGACGAGCACCTCGATGAGGTGTGCGAAGACCCAATAACCGCCGAAGAGATCGCATCTGCAGTTCAGGACGCTCAATTTGCAGCTGCAGGTGCTGCACGCGTGGTGTCCGACAGTGATTCAGAATCCGATGCTTCACAGCCGAAGCATGATGATATTCCCGAGCCACTGAGAGAACCATTTCCACCCGACAACGACCCCAACTTTCCCCAAGAGAAAAAGCTTGGGGGTCTTCGTGCATACAAATCCTCCCTTAGAACACTCTTTCCAATCACGGAGGGACAGCTTAATTGATGAATGGAGTGGGTCAACAAGTTTATACGATGGCTATTGCTTCTTGTGCTCTGTATTATCAATCACGATAGCTTCCAATCCCGATAAAAAGCACCATTACGTCTTGGAGCCATGCGAGCGCTGGTGGCGTCCGTCGAGCAGCTCGTCGGAGACCATGCTGCCGTCAAAGAGCTCAATTTGCCAAAATAAATTGCGAAAAAACGAATAGGTATTTTGATTTGTGGGTAATTATTTTGACGAATCGAATAGATCATAAATAAAAACTAATGCACTCGTCTTTTGGGGTCAAAAAACGAAAGAACGAATATTTCCGCGCCGACCGAAAAGAAGTCAGCGCGTCACTCTCGGCTGGAGTGCTGAAACGCTCCGCCATAATCAAACCAAGATAAAACCTGCTCGAGATTCGAGGCCAATCTGTTGACGCGCACACGCATTCCCAGCGATCTTCATCAATGGAACAAAAAAGAGAGAGGGGGAGGATGGATTCCATACAAAAAGACTGTGCAAAGTGCGCTGTAGTTTCCTGTGGACCACAACATTTGAGCGTTTTTCTGCTTGGGGGATGTGCTTGGAGATGAAACCTTTTACCCGCTCCCCTCTTCTGAATAACCTCTCTAAATTTTATAATGTTCGACTACATATGTATTTGGAGCGTTCGTACCTACATATGCTCGATTGGAGGTAAAATCGCAAGTATTCGGTAAAAAAGCAAGTTTTCTCAACAAAGTTGGGCGTAGCAATTTCTGCGCTCCGTAAAAGTGACTCTCCATTTTTCAGAATCTGATTTTTATACAAAATTACCAAACCGCTCCGGCTGCCTCTGGAATTTCATTGTACCCTCAAAGCGAGAATACATCTATTATAAGAGGTATCGGACTTGAGATAGCTTCGATTTCGGCCCGTCTGACCCATCGTTTACCTAAGATCCACGTCGATTCTTCAACATCAGAATTGGCGGCCTCTTGCCCTAAAAGACTAAAAAAATGTCGAAAATCGAGTGTGTCGATAAAGTTGACAGTGTCAAATTTATGCCAACAGTTCAATTCCGGTCGAAATGCAGGATGATATTGGATAAAATCGCCCGGTGCGGCATGAAGTTGTGCGTGGTCGGGAGCGCCGCTGTCCGCCGTCCACGGCGTCCTCGTCACTCACTCGTCTGCGTCCGAGCCCGCGGCTTCCGCGCGTCTTCACGTGGCTCCGCGCGTTGTGCCGGCTGTGTGCTTCGTGCTCCAGGCTCGGTGCTTGCTGCGAGAGGATCAGGCGCGCTGGGCTCCGGCGGCGCGCTCCTTCTGCTTCTTGGTAAATAGCGACGGGTGGCCCTCCAGCACGCTCATGCGCGGGCGCAGCGGGGCCGCGCGGCGCGCCAGGAAGGCCTGGGCGTCGCCCGACAGCGCGCGGCTGGCGGCCTCGGCCTCGGCCTCGGCGCTCGCCAGCGTGCGCACCTGCACGTGTCCGAACTGCCGCACGTGCGTCTGCTTCTGCCGGAGCGCCGCGTGCCGCTTGCGCGTGCGCTCGCGCGCCGCCTCGTCCGCCACCGCCTCCGTCCTGCCATCACCGCCACCACGTCCGTCAGTCCTCTCTCAACGCTTCGCCTCGCGCCACTCCTCGCGCATGGGGACGCACTCTTGCTGGGCCGCCACGGCCGACAGCACGTCCGCGGACAGCTCGGCGACCTCCTCCTCCTCCTCGGCATCCTTCTCCTGCGCGCGCGACTTGCGCTTCCTGCAACCACCAGCCATCGCATCAGACGCCCCGCTCTCCACGCCTAGTCCACACCAACAACACGCCGAGGACGCACCGCTTGGCGGCAGCGGCGGCCTGCGCGCGCGCCTCCTCCTCCTGCTGCAGCCGCCGCAGCGCCTGCTCCTTGGCGTTGTCCTTGGAGAACTCCTCGGGAGCCTCGTCGTCGCTGTCACTAGCCGCAGCATTAGCCGCAGCCGCAACCGCGCGCGCCTTGTGCTGCTCGTTGTCCGCCTTCCGCCCCGCCATCTTGCAGTCGCGATTCACTATGTCCGGCAATTGGGCCACCCGACGCTATTCCACGCGACCAACCAAACTTTCACCCAATCCCATCTCTCTATTCGTAATTACACCTCCTTTTCAGCCAATGAAACGCGTTAGAACACCGGGGAAGAGCTTGTCATCCGACGACGGCAATGGAGACCGCCGCGCCGGACCGGAAGGCCCGCGTGCGCGCGCTGCTGCTGGCCGCGGCCAAGGACCGCGCGCGCGACGCGCTGGCAGGTGAGGACGACGCCTCCGCGCCGCTGTTCGCGCCCTTCAGCCCGTCTCCGCACGCCCTGGTCGCGCAGATATGGGACCTCTTGTCGGCCCCTGGAACGCCACCGCCACTAGCCGCCGGCGAGTTGCTCGTGGACCTCGGCTGCGGCGACGGCCGCTGGCTGTTCAGCGGCGTCGAGCGCTTCGGCTGCCGCGCGCTGGGCGTCGAGATCGACGCGGCGCTAGTGGCCAGGGGCCGCACCGAGGCCGCGCGCCGAGGACTCGAGGCCAGCGTCCAGGTGTTGCAGGGCGACATCCTGAGCGCCGACATCTCCCGCGCGCGGCTCGTCATCGTCTACGCGTTCGCCGAGGCGCTGCCGGGCATCCGCGACCACTTGCACGCTCAGCTGCCGGTCACAGCGAGCGTGCTGTCCATCGGGGTACGTCCGTCTCCATCTCCGTCGCTGATACTTCACATCAGTTGGACCTGACGCGGTGGCTGGCGTCATGGGCAGTTCCACGTGCCCGAGTGGACGCCGCAGCGCTCCGGCCGCATCCAGGGACTGCGGTGGTATCTGTATGCCATGGCGCCGCTCAGGTGATCTGCTACAGTCCCAGTCGACTGCCGACAGACTACAGACGCCTTCCAAGACGAGAGAAGGCCGCTCACCGCTCGCTCAGCAGCCGCGCGAGTCGCTGCTTGACCACGTCGAGCTCCGCGAGCACAAGCTGATCGAGCTGATTCCGCAAAAGACCGACAGCCAGGTGAGCACGATGGGAATACACGCGAGCGGCGATTCCGGCGTGTGCCTACCTGCTTCCGCTTGGCCTCCGTGCGCGCCACCTTTTCGATGAGCAAGTCCGTCGAGCGCGCGGCTTGGAGCCTGCCGCCCTTGGCTCCCACCCCGCCTGAGCGACCGGCAGCGTCTGCCGCACCCAGCTCCATGCGCAGCAGGGACGACAGTGGCGGCGCAGACGTCTTCATGAACGACGATGGCGCTCCGCTCTTGGCGCTCTTCCCCTTCCGCTTCTTCCGGGCTGTCGGCGTCTTGGACTTCTTACGAGGCTCCAGCACGTCTCCATCTGTCGATTGCATTGCCAGAGCAGAGGGACGAGGCAGATCTGCGACGGCGCTGGCGTGGACGCTGGTCGCGCTGCTGCAACGAGAGAGCGCCGTGGACTCGCCTTGGTTGTTGCTACACATGGAAGAGGTGCGAGTCGACAGTCGCCTTGCCGCCGCCTGCGCCGAGTGGTCGGCGATCAGTTGCCGGAACGAGGTTTTGCCCATGCTCTCTTGTCGGTGACGCACGTGCCACTCGGCGGCTTGCAGCCGCTCCAGCGTCGCGTGCAGCTCGGTGTCGACGGCGGGCGGCCTCTCGAGGCTCTCGGACGAGTGACTGCCGGTTATCGTCTGTCGCCGGCGCAGAGGCGCCTCACGCTGTTGAAGGGGCGAGGACTCGGTGAGTGGCTCGTGGTCCCCAGGCGACGGGCTCTCGGATCTATCGAGTGCGATCGACATCGCGAGTGGCTCTTGCTCGCTGCCGTTGCCGTTGCTACCGTCACCACCCGTCTTGCTGTCAATGGTGCGAGTGCGGATGCCAGTGCTTTCACTGATCTCCTCAGTCTCCGACACCGGTGGTCGGACGACGAACTGCGTTCGCGAGAGCACGTGGGAACCAAGTCAGTCCGAGATGTGAGAGTGACAAGCTGGAGGAAAGCACTGCACCTGCTGAGTGCACTGCACGCAGATGGTGTCGACAGCGAAGACCTCGGCGGCGCCATGGCGGATGCAGAATCCTGTTGTTGTCGGCTCCTTCCGGAAGGCGCGAAAGGTGTCGCGGTCGGCCTGGAGTGCGTCGTCGGCCAGTCGTCGGAAATCTGCCACCACACCAAAGGAGCGTCAGTCGACAGCTTCTCTTCACCAGCAACCAGCAAGTCGATCTGCAGCACCAACCGTCAAAGGAGAGGTTGCCGTATCCCTGCCGGTCGAAACGCTCGAGTGCGTCCACCATCGGTCCGCTCTCCAGCATCGAGCGCAGGGTCGTGACTGCTGTTCGGTGCTGCTGCTCGTCGATCTGCTGCGCGATGTAGACGATCTCGTCGGGTGTGAGGCGCTCACGCGTCCCGACGAGTTCGAGTGCGCGCGGCAGACCAGTCCATGCTTCAGGGTCGTCAACGGAGCTCTGTGAAGACAGGAATGGTGGTGAGAGTTGAGTCAGTCCAAGGCATCAAGGTGGTCGACCCGCTTGTCGACAAGACGGACCTCGTGGATCTTGCGGAGCGAGCGCAGCTCGGCAATGTCCAAGTACCCGTTGTCGAGCGCCTCCATCTCCTCGAACAGGTCGCACAGCGTCAGCGTCTGGCTCTCGTAGCGGAACGTGCTGTCGAGCGCCTCGACACGCATCAGTTGTCGATTTGCCGGACTGCTCGCGACTGAAGCGGCAGTCGTGGTCCCATTCTTGGATGGACTCAGCGTTCCTCGTGACGGAGAGGCTGCCATGGTGTCTGCCTGAACCTCTGAACCTGTCGTTGCGTCCCGAGCAGCGTCACACCGACGCACGGCGCGATTCCACATCGCTCTGTGCTCTGGTAGATGGCCACTTGTCCGCGGGACCACTTGCCACCCCCCACCACTGCTGTCCGCAGTGCTGACAACTCCTCGTTGGAGCCAGAAGGGCTCAATGAGGCGTTCAAGGGCAGCGATGTCCACGCTATTGGGAATGAACCGATTCCGCTGCAGCACGAGTAGTAGCTCACCCAGCAGCGCCAGCGTCGACCGCAGCGGCGCTCGAGTCAACGACACGAGCTGGTCCACCGACAGCTTGCGCGTGAAGTGGAACGTGGCAGGCTCGCTCCATCCGCGCAGTGAGGCATCCTCCGTCGATTTGGCTAGCCTCTCGCCGTCCGATGCCGACTGGAACCGGGTTTGCCGCAATAGGACGGCTAACAGCGAGGTCGGGAACGCCGAGACGCTGGCGTCGTCCACCATGCGCATAATGAGGCTTTTGGAGAGCATGCAAGCGCGTGAGAGGGCCGCGTGGCTGGTCATTGACAACGGAGGGGTGTCCGCGGTCGATCCAGAACCGTCTTCCAAGACCGAGTAGGGCTGCTGCGTGCCGTCTGAGGGAGCCTCGATGACTGGCACGCTGCTCGACTGGATATGCGAGCGAGTCGGATGCTGCTGTTTGGTGCCTGGGCCGAAGGAAACACCTGCGCTTCGACGGCTGGCGCCAGAGTTGCCATTGCTCGAGTGTGTCCTTGCACGCATGGGTAGCACCGAGATGTACTCGGACGGCATGAGCGCTCCGATCCAGTCGCGTGGGATGACGAGGCCGCAGAGACAGAGCGATGGAGACGGCCAGTAGACACTACCGACTGGCGCACGCTCCTCGAGGAACGCGCGGCTGCAGACCACATCGCGCACGTTGCGCAACGGCACGGGGTCTACGAGCAGACCGACGGTGAGCTTAAGCGTCAAGAGGCCGTACCGAGTCGTGTGCAGCTCGAGCAAGTAGTCGGTGCGCGACTCGGGCAGCAGCGAGTTGCCGAACCACTTGGCCGCCGTGATGAGCGGCTTGAACGACAGCACCGAGAAGCCGAAGAACTCGTCGCCGTCGCCGTCGACTCTGGCCTCGCAGCCGTTGCCATCGGTGGTCGACGCTCGCCGCTTCATCTTGATGAGCAGCTTCTTGTCGGCGCAGTACTCGATGAAGTCCTCGACGGTCGTGAGCGTGTAGTGCACCCGCGCCTCGCATAGCTGCCACCGGTTGGGCGTGTGGCACTTACTGCCCTCAAGGTAGATGCGGTTGAAACACTGGCCAAGCTGGTACTCGAGGTAGAAGTCCGTGGGCGTCAGCTCCGGCCCGCCGTCCTGCAGCTCGTGGAAGAAGAACACGACGCGCATCTGCGTGCTCGACGGATCCACCGCGCCGCCGTCCACGATCGCGAACTCGTACTGCGAGTGCTGGCCGTCGACAGTGTGAGCTCGATGGCGCGCTAGCGGAGCCGGGAACACCTCGCGCTGGAAGTTGTAGATGCAATCAAGCATGGCTGATGAGGGACAAGAACTCAACGCTCGCTTGGAAACGGACGTCGAGAGCGACACGCTCTCCGAGTTGCCGACCGCGGCTCCGATTGCGGTCCCTGGCTGTGCCGATCGCACTTCGTAGAGGCCGGGGCTGATCGACCCGGCAGTCAAGGTATTGATGGTGCTGGCTGCACTCCCTGCAGCTCCGAGCCCGACCAGTGGCGCGATCAACCCTGATGTCAGCGCGATTGTGGCGTTCTTGCTGTTGCTGACGACAATGGACGAGTCCTGCCGCGACGGGGACGAGATGGAGTTGGAGCTGGGCAAACCGAAGGCCGCGTGCAGCTCGTGAGAGATCTTCTGGAGGCTCTGCTGGTGCTTGAAAATGCGGTAGCACAGGAGGCAGACGGCGAACTCGACCACGCCCTGCACTGGAGACCGCCTCACGGCCTGGAGTGCCGCCTCCCACGTTGAGAGCACGATGCCGCGCTGGCGGAGCAGGTAGACGGTCTCGAGCGCCATCTTGAGCGTCATGCGGTAGTCTGCGATCGAGTTGAGCATCTCGCGCGTGTCGTCGCTGCTGCGGCTCATGGACGGGTCGCCCTTCATGAGCGTGAGCACCTCGCGCTTGAGCTCCGCGCTCAGCTCGCAGAGCGATCCGCACAGGAAGCAGCTCCGAGTCATGAGACCGTCGACACCCACGGCGTTTCCAGTCACAGAGGTGCTTGTCACTGGCAAGTTACGTGGTCGACAGAGCTGTCGCGTGCGCTGCAGGTCCGCGAGGTGGACAGCGGACGCTTTCGCCACTGGGTCGACATCCAGCGCGTCTTCTTCAGCGCCTTCCAAGTCAACGACGGACGCGCGGAAGTCGACGACGCTCAGCAACCACCATGTATCGTTGGTATCTCGGAGGAACTCGAGTGTCATGGCACGGAAGCGCACACCCGGGAGGTGCAGCTGTGCGTGCTCCACGACGCGCTTGGCGGTCTCAATCGGCTCGGACACGGGCTTCCCGCGGATCTTGGTGAGCTTCGCCACGGCCTTCGCGTCTGTGGACATCTGGACGCAGAGGTTCTCGGCCAGTGCAGCCGCTCGAGCCAAAGCTTGTTCGCTCAGCACGGAAGCCGGCGGGATTGAGACCGGGACAGTCGGTGCGGAGGTCGCAGAGGATGAAGGCGGTGCGTCCGAGGAGCCGACCGGGGCGTCGGCGAAGCGCAGGCTGATCTAGCAGCAACGAGCAAGCACAGAGCGTGTGATGTCTCGCTATCTCTCTCTCAATCCGACATGCCACGATCGTCGACGTACCCGTTGAGAAGGTTGACAGCGTAGCTCTTGCCGTCGCTCTCGTCCCAGTAGACGCGGTAGACGCTCGCCTGCAGCCCGCGGCTCCGCACGAACCGCTGCACGCTCATGGGCAGGTCGCTGGGCACGTTCACGATGTGGTCGAACGTCTCGGTCGTGAGCACCACGGTGCTTCGACCGACGCTCGCTGTCGTTGCTGCTCCACTACTGCTAGCATTGCTGCTGCTGCTGCTGCTGCTGCTGCTGCTGCTGCTGCTGGTACTGGTGGTGCTGCTGTTCGCGGTGGTAGAAGTACTGACGCCTGCTTGTCTGGGCCGCCATCGAGGCGTCGTCCGGACTGCCAGCACCACCTCGCGCATGTGTCGAGTCCCGTCGCGGCTTGACGCAGTCGCCTGCTCGAGCAAGTCAGTGTACAGCCTCCGCCGCCACACCGGCGCCTTCTCCTGTCTCGCCACGCAGCCGGAGGCATCTGTCTCGAGCCACAGCATGGCCTCCGTGCCGTTCGGACGCTCGGCGACCACCGTGAGCGGCAGGTTGACCCGCAGCCTCCGGGAACCGGTCTTGGGCTCATACGGCTGCAGGTACTTGTAGAAGAAGACGCCAGGCTGGTCATTGGCGCAGCAGATAGTGAGTGCGTGAGTCAGCAGGACACCGAGAGATGCTGACACTGTCACGCACTTTGACGTCGCACGGGTAGCCGGGCAGAGGAGAGTCGCCATCTTGGACCTGCAGCGAGAGGTCAATCAGCGGGTCAGCCAGCCGTCTGGAGCAAGGATGAGGGAGGGCCAAGGCGTACGGTGGCGCTCCAGAGCGTCGTGGACGACTGCACCTCGGCTCGTAGACGCGCACTGAGCGACCCGCGGCGCCGCATCCAGCCAAGCGGTGGCGTGGCGCGAACCAGAGACCTCGACACCGCCACGAGGCCCTGCGCTGCCGCTCGGCACCGAGCGTTTGCAGCGCAATGGACACCAAGAGAGCTATAAATACAGCATGAGGCGGTCTCGACGATTGAACACGTGAGCAAGCAGCAGTATCGTGTCGGAGACAGCTTTAGACAGCTTTAGACAGCTTTAGACACCTCCCACTTGTTCTCACCGTGTTTTGATGAACAGCAAAAACACAAGGAAAACCCCACCGTATTTTGTTTTTGACTCAAAAATCGATTCCCGGAATCGATCCTGTATGAATTGATACGCGTAATTTACAAACCGTGAACAGGTTTCACATTTTAAAGGTTGACAAAGACCCACTACTCATTCTCATCAATATCAATTTAAAAAGTCACTTATAATATGCAGGATATTATAAGGTTAATAATTTTAGATAGGTTTTTTAAATAGCTCAAAGTTTTGAGTTTAGATAATAAAAACAGGAAATACTGATTATAGATTTCTAGATATCGCTGAACGCACAATGTGCATACGTCATCATGATTATTCCACATTTCACCACGCTGATTGGTGATAAATACTGCGTGCGTGCCTTCCTGCCCACTGATTGGTCCATAACATGCGTAGATGATGCCTGCCATCTCGACCGAACACCTCATGACGGTGGTCATTCCCCCTGCTGCTCCGGCGCGGTCGCTCCGTGCTTCCCCCCTCCAGCATGAAGGCCGCCGCCGCCGTGATCGTGCCCACGGCGTCGCTCTGGTGGAAGCTCGGCGCCGTGTCTGGTGCCAGCGCCGTGCTGCTTGGCGCCTTCGGCGCGCACGGGCTGCGCAACTCGGTGACGGACCCCAAGATGCTCAAGAACTGGGAGACGGCCGCGCACTACCAGCTCGCGCACTCGCTCGTGCTGCTGGCGGCGCCGCTGTGCCGCCGCCCGGCGCTCGCGGGCGGGCTCATTGCCTCGGGCACGCTGCTCTTCTCGGGCTCGCTCTACGCCATGGTGCTGTCCGACCAGCGCAAACTCGGCGCCATCACGGTGCGTCGTCCCTCTGCTTTGACTGCTGGCTTGATGCGCGGACGAGAGACTAACGAGCGGTGTATGTGTGCATGGCCTGCAGCCCATCGGCGGCGTCGCGCTCGTGGCCGGCTGGCTGGCCCTGCTGCTCTAGGTGCTCCGTCCAGGAGGACACCCAGTCTCTGCCAGCGCTCGGACGGAACAGCAACATGGATTCCCTGTTCGATCGCCTCCATCATTCTTGGTCTTGTCATTGACACAGTCGGAGATGCCATCGTCGAAACTGATGCGGACAGCAGGCGCGCGGCTGATCGTTTCGCGTCCGCTCCCGAGTGAGTGGCCAGCCACTTGGCCCCATCGACACGGACGCCGTTACCGACCACCCGTGGTGATGCAGACTGCGCTCCATCGTTTCGGCATCGATTGAAGCCGCGACGCTTGGCCCGAACGGGCGCTCGAGGCGCTCGCCGCAGCCGAACGGACGGCTCAAGCGTCGCGGCAACGCCCTCGGCTGGAAGGATCGGCGAGCCGCCCAGGCGAGATCGCGGCGTGACTGGTCGCGCGCGCCGCCCTTTGGCTGCCAACGGCCGCGGCGGATCCATTCTGCGTCCTCGGCGAGCGCGGCGGCTCGCTTGGCCTCTCGTCCTCTCTGCTCACAATCGGATTCCCGCTCGCTCCCTGCCCCGCAGCGTTGGCGAGCCGTCTCGAGTTGCTGCTGGTGAGGAGAACGACAAGAGTCGGGATGCGGCACGTGCAGCTGTGGGCGCTGGCGCTGGCGGCGCTGGCGCTGGCGGCCGCCCCGGCGCGCGCCGCGTGCCCCAACAAGTGCTCGGGCCACGGCCGCTGCGCGGGCAACGACGTGTGCGAGTGCATGCAGAACTGGCAGGGCGGCGACTGCGCCGAGCGCGTGTGCCCCTTCACGCGCGCGTGGCACGACACGCCGTGGGCCGACGACGACGCGCACTTCTACGCCGAGTGCGGCAACCGCGGGGCGTGCGACCGCGACAAGGGCGTCTGCGGGTGCGACGACGGCTTCACGGGCAGCGGCTGCCGGCGCATCGTGTGCCCCGCCGACTGCAGCGGCCACGGCACGTGCGAGTTCATCGAGGACCTGGCCAAGGACACGTTCCATGTGAGTGTCGGCGGGGCCCAGAGCCGCGTGTACACGCTCTGGGACCGCGAAAAGATCATGGGCTGCGTCTGCGACCCGGGCTTCGAAGGACACGACTGCTCGCTGCGCATGTGTCCGCGCGGAGACGACCCGCTGACGCCCAACCAGGTCGACATGAAGCAGGCGATCGTCATAACTACCGCCACCGGCAGGGGCTACCTCACCTACTTCGACCCGTACGGCAACGCGTACACGACCGACACGATCGACCTGTCGACGGCGACCGGTGGCACCCCCGCTTTGATTCGGGAAGCCAAGTGTGCGCTGATCCAAACCGCCCTGCGCCGACTGCCCAACAACGTGCTCAACGGCGTGACACTGGATGAGGTCTCGGACTTCAACCCGTTCACGCGGACCTCGCCGACGTCGGACAGTGGCACGATCGAGGTGACCCCCACGGGTGCCCTCATCTGCGTGGTCGAGTTCCCTTCTGGCCCGGGCACATCGGGGTACCAGAACAAGCTCGGCTGCAACTTTGGCTCGCATGGCGAGAAGGGAATGCGTCCGTTGACGGCGGCGGGTACCGACACGTGCACCGTCTACGAGTACTATGGCACCGGAGCTACAGCTGCGGCGCCGGGCACGCGCGCGCTGACGGAACTGGCCGTGTGCTCCGGCCGCGGCCAGTGCGACCAGACCACGGGGCTGTGCAAGTGCTACTCGGGGCACATGGGTCTCGCGTGCCAGAAGCAGGAGGCGCTCGTCTAGGCGCCGCGAGAGGGCGGTGACGACGGCAAGGAGCATTCGGCTTGGTGTCGCTGCCAGCAGGATCAACCTTGAGCAGACAGATGCAGGCGGGTGGATGCTCGTGAGTCGGACGCCTCGTGCATTTCACTGACGTGTTCTAATACAGTCGACCGACCATGTGGAGCGCGCACACCTCAGCTTGTTCATTGTTGCGCCTTGGTCTTCTTGCTCGTTCGCTGTGCGGTGCTTGACTCCCCACTCGCCTCATTAACTGTCGCCGCGAACTCCGCGCTCATTGACTGATGGGGCAGACAGATGATCAGCAACATCAGACATCGCCACCGTCACCTTCAGAGCATGGACAACACAAGCTACAAGGCAGTGCACACCTTGGAACGCAGCTGTGTCGTGCGCCATCGACGGCGACTTGACGACCCGAGCGACCCGAGTCCCGGCCTGCGAACGTGTCTCCCTTTAGTCTTTGATTGTTCACTCACCACAAGTGATTGGTCCGTCCACGATGAAGATTCCATCGGAGAGACCCACCTCCCATGCCAAGACCACGCGGTTCGTGATCGAATGTGACCAGCTATCGCCTGTCATGGCCAGCATCACAGCCACATCGTCAGATCTAACCGGGCACTGCGTTGCGGTCGACACCTCGCCACTCAACCCAGCGCTGGAGCCTCTATAGGTCCGCCTGAAGCGCTCGATCCATCGCCTCCTCGTCCAGCGGACGACTTGTTGGTCATGTGGTTGATCAGGAGGATCTGGAACAGCATTATCACGTCGTTAGCCCTCAAGGTGTCGCCACAAAAAGGCTGCAGACCCGACACGGAGACGTACACAGACGTGGAACTCGGACGCGAGCGAGTGGAGGCGGTTCGCGAGGTCGTCCAGCGCTCGCACGCGCTGCGTGTAGTCGTCGAACCCGTGGCGGAAGTGGAACGCAACCGTGTCGAACACGACGAGCTTGCACTGCACACCGACTCGTCGTCAGGCAACTCCCTTCTTCAGCAGTGAAGTGTGAGACCAGCGCTGCTTGCTCACCTCTGGCGTCTCGCGGAGGAGAATGCGGAGAGAGTGCACCACCTCCAGCTGCTCGACGAAGTCGTGCACGCGGTAGTACGAGATGCCGCGCAGCAGGTCGTCGCGGGTCTGCATCGGCCATCCACTCGGCGCTCGTCAGCATGGAGACACTGACTGGTAGGTCCAGTGTCAGCCTGCCGCACCTGCTGAGCGCTTCCTACTCGCGGGAAGTCCTCGCAGAAGCACGCGGCCATCTCCGCCACGCGCTCAATCACAAAACTCCCCTCGCTATCTGCATGGCGCCACAGAACACAAGTCCATTCATCAGCGGGCATGACGTGGCTGGATGCTTCAGACAGCACGCCACCAGACCGATAAATATGGCCGACGACGTGGTCTCGCCGTCGTCGAGCGCGTACTGCGCCGCCAGGCTCGCGTGGATGCTGCTCCGACGCCCTCCGTCAGTGCTAATGACCATCACAGCGCCAGTCGGAGCCCACGACGTACGCTATCTGCGTCTTCCCGGTCCCTGGCGCGCCGCCTGCGAGCAGCAGACCCCAGTGAGCACAAAAGCGTCGTCAATTAGCCAACAACGCGGCAGGCGACGTGCATATCTCGGTGATCTCGCCGCGCGGCAGTCCGCCGCCCAGCACGGTGTCCAGGTCGCCCACGAACAGCGAGACCGGCCGCCTGCTCGCCGCTTGCTGCGCCATCCATTGCCAGTCAGCCAGTAGATCGAACGCCGTCCACCGCATCGATTGACGGCACCTGCAGCACGTCGAGCGCCGACTGGCCGAACGCGTCGGCCGGCGCGCCGCGCTGCAGCTCCTCGAGCGCCGCCGCCGCCTCCTGCACGCCGATCCCGGCCTCTACTCCGCGCCGCACTCCTCTATCAGTCGTTCATACAGCCGCGTGGCGGATGAGGAGCGGTAGGGAACGCGACGCACCGCTGGCAAGTTCGCGCGCCGACACCTCGAGGACGTCCGCGACGCTCTGGAAACCCGCGCTCAGCAGCGCGCCTACACCATCCACAACGGTCACTACAGTCACCCATGGACATGGAGGGCACTATGGGAGCAGAGCGCACCGAGCACGGACGGCGCCAGGCCCGCCGCCGCCAGCGGCACGCGCGCGCCGCCGAGGTCTCGCTGCTCGGCCTTCATCCCGGAAATACACTTGTTCTCACTATGGTCCGTCCAAGTCGAAGCAGGTTACGCTGTCATTGTACTTGGTTACGCAACCTGCAACACAACATCCCGATCCTTTTTTCGAGAGGTTACCATCCCGTTTCACAGGTCTTCCCACCTCTCTCTTCATTGGCCAAAACCCTTCCACCTCTCCACCTGATTGGCCAAAACCCGCTTCCCCGCCCACCGCCGGTCATCTCGACGCCAAGGGGGGGAGCTCATGACGCCCGCACCTCCAAAACCGCGGCCGACCAGCAGCGAGCGTCGCCCACCTCCCGTCCGCCCGTCGTCCCCCCGCCCCCTCCGTCCATGGCGCTCCGCCAGGGCCTCCAGCGCGCGCTGCTGCTGCGCTCGGCCGCCGCTCGCCGCCCGGCCGCGCGCGCGTTCAGCGTGGCGCCGCACGCCGCCGACAAGTTCGTGGTCGACTTCCCCGAGGAGCACGAGGGTCTCAACATCGAGTTCAACTGGTCGCTGGCGGACGACGACGTGACGCCGCACGGCGACGCCTTCCGCAACCTGCCGTTCGCCAAGCTGCAGGCGCTGGCGGCCGCCGACAAGGCCACGCCCGGCAAGCCCGCCAAGGTGCAGGAGGTGGACGTGGACGTGTCCATCGGCGCCTTCGAGCCCGTGTACGAGCGCGTGACGACGCACCTGTCGACGCTGCCCAGCCTGTTCGCGCAGGACGGCGCCGTGGGCTCCTTCAAGGACGACCGCTCGCGCGTGCGCGTCATCGCCGACGCGCCGCAAGCCGCGCTCTTCCCACAGAACCTGCTCGTGCGCGTGCCCACCAAGGACCCGCACGCGGCGCGGCCCATCGTGGCCTACGTGGCGTCCACGGGCGCCTTCGCCGGCCAGCTGCCGGCCGCCTGCCTGCTGCTGGACATGGACGACGATGGCGCGCTGTTCGCCAAGGTGCTGGTCACGGGCGCCGCCTCGCTCGCCACGTTGCAGGACGCCATCGGGCTCGCCAAGAAGAAGCTGCTGGCCCAGCAGGAGTCGGCCTCGCTCGTGCTGCCCACCGACGCGCTCGCCAAGGACGGCAAGACGGCGCTCGTCTTCGGCGCCTCGCCTGTCGCGCGCGCCAACGCGCTCAACTCTGGCCTGCTCTACGGCGCGCACCTGACCATCTGGAACGCCGCGGGCCTCACCTCGCTCTTCGGCGGCGCTGTCGCGGACGCCAAGGCCGTCACCGGCAGCAAGCAGCTCGTGCCGGTCGACGCCGCCGCCACCGCCGTGCACGTGCCGTGCCACAACCTGGTGGACGCCCCCAAGGCCGCCATATTCGTGGACGCCAAGGCCGGCGGCGTCAAGGCCATCTCACCCGCGGACGCTGCCAAGCGGCTCGCCGCGGCCGACGCCTACCTCGATAGCGTGCGCATGGCGCTCATGCAGAGCACGACGCTCGACTCGCGCGTCGCCAGCGATCTCACCGTCGCGCTCTTCAACTCGCGCACGCTCGTGCTGCACGATCTCCGCCAGGTGCTGCTCGAGCTCGACCTGTACAACGTGCGCAGCGGCCTGAGTACCCTGCTGCCGACCAACTCGGACGCCGTGCTGGTGCCTGTGGCGCGCCAACATCACCGCCACGTCAGGCGCGCACACCAGCAAGGTGTTCGAAGGCCAGCTGGCGATTCAGTCGTTGGCTCCGTCGATCATGACGGACGACGAGGCTGACACGCGCTGCCACCGCGCGCTATTCAAGGTGCTGGCCAAGCTCGGGCACCTGTTGCTGCTGGCCGCGAGCAAGCCGGTCTCGAACCTCATGTTCGTGGGCGACGAGGACGAGGGCCACTGCGCTCAGCATGCTGCGCACCGTCGACACGGAGGAGCTGTTTGGTGAAACGCTCTTCGGCGCCGGCGACCGCCTCGGGCTGCCGTCCGGCAGCGGCAAGTTCACGCGCAAGGACGACGGCAGCGCCTGGGTGGGGGTGATGCTGCTGGATGTCATGCTGGACGCATTCAGCATGGACGAGGTGCTGTCGCTGCTCTCGCTCGAGCTCGACGTCTGCAGCAGCGCTGTTAGCGCATTCTGGCGGACGGGGACGTCGCCGAGGTGGCTCCGAGGCGCCAGCGCGGGTCGAAACGTCTTCCGTCGCGAGGTGGTGAACGACTCCGCGGCCTTGCAGGACGCGATGATTGTGGTGCTCATGCATAATTCAACATTTACTCAAAACTCACTCATTACGCTTAACCTTCAAAAGGAAGCTACGCCAGGAACTCACCGTGGTGTCGGCTGCGGAGGTGTTGCACAAGGTTGGTGTAGCCGCGCGCCAGGTCCGCCGACAGGACCACACCGCAGAGCTGGCACCGGTGTCGGCGAGGACCGGCGCGGCGAAAGTGTGCGGCTGCCAGCTGGCGGTTGGAGGCGCCGAGGTCCAGCGCGCGAAGCGCGCGCAATGGTGGTCGACGGGCCGGATCCTCATGGACAAGGATCGGCGGCCCGTCCGGCACCGGCAG
>JAADYF010000061.1:0-51654 GCA_023338175.1 Phytopythium delawarense
CCTGGTGATTAGCTGAAATACACCTAAACATACCTAAATACACAAATTCCAACCAATCACGGAAGACCGAAATGTATCAGATTTTCACGTGCGTTTTGATTGGTCGCACAAAATCGGGTGGATAAGTTTCGACAGGTACGGAAATAGCATTAAAGTGCTAAGATTTATTACCTCACGCCGCTGGAATGACCTGCAATCGCTTATGCGTTTAAAAGCGATCTGCGCGTTGATTGGTGGATTCGTACCGATGTTGAGCCTGCGTGGTTGGAAACGACCTGTCGAGCCCCATACTTGACAAAAGCGGAGAGGATGCGAAACTTTCGCTCCTTGTCGCACGGACCATCACGTCTTGCAGGTTGTACCCACCCCGTCAAGGGGGTGCCCGGCTGCTATTTATACCTCCGAAGGAGCACACGTCTCTTTCTTCCTGGCGCGGCGCCAGGAATAGCCGCGCTCTGCAGCGTCCAATTCGGCAGCGGACGTCGTCTCACTCTCCGGCTTCCCGGCTTCCTCACTCCTCGCTCCTCTTCCGGATCCCGACGCAGCGGACCCAGCAGCAGCAGCAGCCATGTCGACCGCGCACACGCCGAGCACGCTGACGAAGGACAACGTCAAGTTCCTGGCCATCGCGCGCGCGACGGACAAGGCGATCGTGGCGTGCTACCTGCACTCGACGTCGCGCAAGGGCAACGTGGACATGGCGGAGCTCAACACGTTCCGCGAGATGCTGTCCAAGGTGATTCGGGCGCCGACGTGGAAGGCGCAGGTGACGCCCAACGGCCGCCACTCGCTCGAGTGCGACCCGAACAAGTTCCACTTCACCATGGACAACGACGAGCTCGTGTTCGCCGCCATCACGGCCAAGGACTACCCCATTCGCCTCGCCTTCCAGATGATCGCGGCCGTGCAGCAAGAGGTCGTGCCGCGCTTCGGCGCCAAGGCGCTCACTTGTCGAGAGGTGAGATTGGCTGCGATGTATGGCTGGCTGTCGATGCGACCGCATCAGGGACTGACTCGTGTGGTGGGCTGAATGGTGCAGCACGGGCTGGACAAGGACTGCATGAAGCTCCTGTCGACCATCGCGGGCACGTACGACGACCGCACCAAGGTGGACAAGCTGTCCGAGGTGATGAATCAGGTGGACAGCGTCAAGTCGGTCATGCACGACAACATCCAGGTCGTGCTGTCCAACACGGAGAAGATGGAGGTCGTGGAGCAGAAGACGAACGACCTGAACGAGCAGGCCAAGGTCTTCCGCAACACTGGCCGCAAGCTGCGCAAGGCCATGTGGTGGAAGAATGTCAAGCTCACGATCGCCATCGGCCTCTGCGTCGTGCTCGTCATCCTCATCATCCTCGCCATCGCCGGCGTCTTCAAGAAGAGCTCCTCCTCCAAGACCACGCGCCTGCTGCGCGGCATCTAGACCTCGACCTCCCCTTCTTGCCGGCGCTCTCTCAGGTCATAGAGTTGCGGCGATCGCGCCATAATATATAAGGCTATTTCGCTACAGGTCTGTCAAAGAGGCTCATCCGCTTCGCCGCTCTTCGTCCTTCTCCTCTTCCTCCTCCTCCATCACTTGGTCGAGCTGCGACGAGTGTGTCGGCGACCGCTGCACCGTTGGTCTCCTCAGCGGGGACAGGCTCGCCGGCTCAGGCAGCACCAAGCCGCCGCCTGCAACCGCACTGGACGATACGTGAGGTGACGGAGACGCCGCTGAGCTCAGCCGCTTCTCCATCGCAAGCCTGGAGAACCCGAGGAAGAGGCGCTGCCGCCCGGCTTCGTCGTTCGCCTCCAGGTCCAACCGCTTGCCATCAGTGCACAGTATGGACACGTACAGCGCGCTCTTGTCGGGGGAAGCGCCTCTGGAGGCGAGGCCCAGGTTGCCGTCCAGACCCTTGAGCACCTTGTCGATGGCCGACACCTGAATGCTGCTCTTGCGCGTCATCCACATCTTGTTGCCGACCTTGTTCCAGAAGATGGTCGTCATGTCCGTGTTGACGAAGAATGTGCGCTTGACCACCTTGGTGCTGCTCTGGCAGACCTTCTTGAGCCCGATGCCCTCCAGGAGCTGGCGCACGAACTCCAGGTACTCGTACATCTGGATCTCCTCGTCGCCGAGGTTCTCATAGCTGATGTCGGACTTGGCGATCTCCTTGCGCCGCTCCGCTCGGTGCTGGATCGACGCCCGCCGCTCCACTGCGCGCACCATGTCCTCTTTGGACTCGCTCGGCGCGAGCTGGTACCCAGTGAGCGTCATCCGCCGGTGCTGCTCGATGAAATCCGGCGTGATGTCGAGCACAGGAGACGAAGGGGCTGACCCGACAAACGACGAGCGTACCGTCGTCTCGCTTCCTCCTTCAGCGCTTGCTGCTCCAAGGCTGTCGGGTGATGGCGATGCGATGGAGATGCGGCTGGGCCGTTGCGAGCGTCTAGGTGGTGGTGCAGGCGGGGGCGGAGGCGAGCTGCTGAAGATGCTGGTGCGCTTGGATCTGCCGCGCTCGCCTAGTGGAGGGCTGTCGAACAGTCTCTCTGGGTCGTCCACGATATAGATGTCACCGGCACCGCCCGGTCTTGGAAACAGCAGGTCGTCCGTGGCGACGCCGATGCTCTCGTAGGTCTTCCCCTGGTTCTCGCTTGCGAGTGCTTGCGTGACGCGCAGGTAGTCCTCGTGGAAGTCTTCAAAGACATCGTCTTCGTCGTGCACCACGGCGCCTCGAGGCAGCACGTGACGAGCGATCCAGAGCACGGCTCTCGCCCAGCAGCCTCGCTCCCGCTCCGCCGGCTTGCCCTCGTCCTCCAGCGCACGCTGCTTCTCACCGAACCAGAGCCGAGTTGCAGCGGCGTCCGTCGGCTGCTCACGCCGCTGCAGTGGCACAAGACATAGCAGCAGGAGCAGGCCCCACACCAGCGTCGAGTACGTGCCGGCGAGGAACAGACACGTGGGTCCGCACGAGAACTGCGAGCCGTAGGCGTTGCGGTAACTCGCGACGCGCGGGGCGAGCGGCCCGACCGCCAGCGGGCCCAGCGCACCCTCAGACGCGTTCGCTGCGCTGACAGAGGCGTTCGCAGCTGCCAGCATGATCTCGTTCACGGCCATCATGTGCACAAGATCGCGATGGGGGTTCGGGCCGGAGATCTCTGCGAGTCTTGCGCTCTGGGCTACCGCACTGCCCAGGCAACCGCACCAGCGAGCCAGGAGGAGCGCCGACACTGCGAAGCGGTTGCGGACACCACGGGAGTCTCGCAGTCGCTGCCGCTGGCAGCGCCGCGACGCCAAGCGCATGACCGACTCGGCGACGTTTCGCGCCACCAGCATGTGCGTGTGGCTGGGCGTTTCAGGATCAATTGGATCAATTACCTGTGAAAGCAGATATGAACAGTGAGGCATGGATACATTTGTTTGAAGAGGGTTTTGGTCGCGATATTCGTATTTTGAAGAGATAATACAGTCGTGCATTGCCCGCGTACCGTGGGCGAAACTGCTAAACGGCCGGCTTGCCGCCCACGCGAGCCGCCACCAAACAACAAACAACCAGCCGCATCGCTTGCAAGTACCGTCGCGAGAAAGGCCGCGCGCTTCCCTTCCAGCCTCGCCTCGCCTCGCCGCGTCAATCTCCCGCCCCATACTCGCGCGGTATCAAGTGGCGACGTCGCCCCTCCCCTCTCCTCCCTTCTCCGCTTCCTCTTCCCCCCCATTAGACGCGAGTATGTACCGCGGCGGAGGCGACTCGTTCGGGGACGACGGACGCCGCGGCGGTGGCTACAAGCGCTCGTTCGAGGACGACAACGACCAGGACGGGCGCTACGGCGGCGGCTACAAGCGCTCGCGCTACGACGGCGGCCGCCAGCCGCGCGGAGACGACCGCTACGGGCGCCGCAACGACCGCTACGGCGACCGCGGACCCGTCGTGCCGGCCGAGAGCGAGCGCGCGCGCGCCTGGCGCCTCGCCAAGAAGGCGGTCGTGGAGCTCGGCGAGTCGGCGCCGCTGTCCGGGTGGCTGCAGGGCGCCGCGCTGCGCGAGAACGTCTCTCGCGCGGCCGGCAAGGTGCTGGCCGAGATGGAGCAGGACCCGCAGCATGCCAAGCTGGGCCACCTCACGGCACTCGTGCTGCGCGCCGTCACGCGCCTGGGCCACAAGACGCCGCTGTACGCCGCGCTCGCGGGCCTGGTGAACGCCAAGCAGCCCGAGTTCGGCCGCCGGTTGCTGGAGGACGCCGTGCAGACGCTGCAGCGCGCGATCGACGCGTTTGACACGGACAAGAGCGTCGCCGCGCCGGTGGACGGCGCGCCGGGGACTGCCGCGGACAGCAAGGAGGACCGCGCGATGGACCATCAGCTGCGCATCGTGCTCATCGTGCGCTTCCTGGCCCAGCTGGCCGCGGTGCGCGTGGCGCGCGCGGACGACGTGCTGGGTCTGCTGGACTCGCTGCAGTCGGTCTGCACGCCCGACGACTTCAACAGCGAGAGCGACCCGAACCAGTCGCCGTCCCTACGTGCGCGCGAGCACGCGGCGGCCTGGAAGGACTTCTACGCGAGTGTCGTGCTGGACGCTCTGGTCCATGTACGGAAGATCGATGCGGTCAAGCTGCTCACGTGTTGACGAGGCACTCACAGAGATTTACCCCGTTTGCGATGAACAGAGTGGACCGGCGCTCGCCGCTAATAGCCAGGACCTGTATGAGAGCCTCTTGAGCCGATGCAAGGAGTACATTTCGAACCGGGAGGAGGAGAGCAACCCGCGCGGCATTGAGAGCGCACACGGCACGAGTTGGCTCGTGCGCCGACTGCGCCTGGACCTGCTTTGGGAGCCCGAGAACGAAGAGGAGCAGACTGCTTTCTGCGCCGCCTTCGACCCGCTGACACTGTACTGGAAGGCGCTGGAGCAGCTGCATGCGGACGCCGCTTCCACGCCTCCTGCTCCCGAGCAGGACGACATGAAGGATGGAGCCGACGATTCGACCAGCTATGGTGTCATGGTGCCTGGGGTGCTGTCTTCACAGGAAGTGGTGTCGCCTGCTCGTTGGAAGCTCGTCGAGCCTCATTCGTTGGCTGCGTCGCTCTCGATCCAGCCGGCCAATGTACGTGATCAATCGATCTGTTCTCAACCACTCAGTGGTCGAGTGATGACTGACGGCTTGTGTGAACGCGCTATCATCAGTTCGATGTCGGTAGCATCCCGCCGTACGCGCCTCTGTTTCGTGTGCTCACGGAGGACTCCGGTGCGGCAGGCGCAGCGATTGCGAACCTCCCGCTGGCGTCGTACCTCATGCTGAGAGGCGACTTTGAGCAAGCACTCGAGGTAATGCCGCTGCCGTGCTGTGCATGACCCTGACTTCATGAGCAAACTCTAAGCTTATCACCCATTTTTTGCTTCCCAGACGTCATACCCGAAGCCAGCGATGGCCGCTAAAATGCTGCTGAGTATGTGCCAGAACGTGAACGCACGTTTCGGGTCCACCGCCGAGACTGCGGACGTGCGCAGCGAGTTCTTGTTGCTCGAGACTTTGCTCGTGAAGGCGCTGAGCGAGACGGCTCCTGCCACGCTCGCATACGATTGCGCGGTGTTGACCCACTTGGTGAAGGCGGATGCGCGCGTGGTGTCGCCTGCGCTTGCTGTCATCGTCGAGCTGCTCTTCCGCGAGCTCCCGACCATGCGCGCTGGCGTCCGAGACGCGTTCGTGCTCCTCTTCAGCCACTTTTTGTCCAACTTCGAGTTCAAGTGGCCATGGACACACTGGGCTCACGTGCTCGAAGCCGAAGAAGATGACGCGCAGCGGCTGTTTGTGAGCGCTGTCATTGAGCGCTGCGTGCGCTTGTCGTACTTGCAGCACATGCAGACGGTGCTTCCTACTGATTTCCACATGCTACTACCGCCATCGCCGATGCCGCGCATTCGGTTCCGCTCGAACAAGTCATCCGGAGAGGGTGCGGTGATGACCGACGGCGATAATGCTGACCCGACGAGCGAGAGTTCGTCAACGTCGGAGGCGCTTTCCGAACTGTACGAAGCGGCCACAGCGAAGCTCAAGACGCATCCTCCAGCGATCGCATTGCAGGCGTGGCTGTTTGAAGAGGCCGAGCAGCGCGGCATTTCGCGAGAGGATGCGCTCGAGGTAGTCTGGACGTGCATCCTCGAGGCTGGCGCGGCGACGTACACGCACATGCGCTTGCTGCTGGAGAAGTACAGCCAGGCAGAGCAGCTTCGCGGCGGTGACGAGGACGAGCTCGTGCTGGTGCGCGCGGTCGCGAGCGTCTGGCTCAAGTCGCCGCAGCACATCGCGCTCATCTTGAACGCGATGCTGCGTCACGGCGTCCTTCGCCCGACGACGATCGTCCAGTGGGTCTTCACGCCGGACGCCATTCAGCAGTACAGTTGGCCGTACGTTTGGGGTATCGTGGACGACACGATGATGTTCGTGCAGAGCTCGATTGCCGTGGCCAAGGCGGCCAAGACATCTGAGGGGAATGACGACGGCGACAGCAAGATGGAGGGGGGCGACGAGGAGGACGTGATCGCGAAGCGCGAGTCGGAGCTGCGCGACATGGTCAAGATCCTCCTCGAGGGCTTCAACCGCGTCATCTCGGCGCACAAGACCCAGTGCGACGCCGAGGGCGTCAACTACCAGGACAACTGGTTCGCAAGCGCGCTCGCGCGCATGAAGTCCGTCGGCCGCGCGTTCCGAGCGCCGCTCGAAGACGTGGCGAGCGCGCTGGAGGCTGAGACGTTCCGCTCGAACGCCGCCGACCACGACGCGCGCAAGGTCTTCGAGCTCGTGTGGGACTCGTACCGCAGCAGTTGAGCAGCTCACGTGGCATTGACGACTAGGCAGTGAACAAGCGGAGAGAAGAAGCAGTGACCACGGGGGACCAATCTGTTCATGCATGCATATTTTCTTGCTTCTCGACGTCGCGAGTTGGCATCTGACCGTGCCTGACAGGTTTGCTACTCCTTGGCATCTCCCGCAGCCTCCTCCTTCTCGGCCGGCGTCTCCGTTTTCCGTTTCTTCACGACGGGGATCACGTTCACGGCCGTCGCGACGCTGGAGCTCGAGCTGGGGGCGCCAAAGCCGATCGTCGTCTCGGGCTCCTCCTTCTTGGGCTCGCCGCTCGCGGGGGGCGCGACGGGCTCGGCGGCCGCGCTTTCCTTGATGCCGTCCGCCTTCTCCTTGATCTCGGCGTAAATCTCCATGTAGTCGAGCAGCGTCGCCTCGGCGTCGGTGAGTCCGTCGGCGTTCACGCCCGCCGCCTTGACCGACTCGCTAGTGGCGCAGGCCAGGAACTCTTCCTTGACCTTGTCCATGTTGTCGCCCAGGAAGAGCAGCGAGCGTGCGTCGCCCGCGCTGTCAGCCGTGGCCGCCTTCCGCTTGCCTTTGCCCTTTGGCGCCGCGCTGTCGTCGTCACTGTCGCCGTAGACGGGGATCCGATCCTTGGCGAACTGCTGCAGCCGCTCCGCACACGCGAGCGCCACGCGGTGCACGTTCTGCGCCATCACGCGGCCCGCCAGCACGTAGTACTTGAGCCCGTCTTCCTCGGCGCTCTGCGCGTCGCCCGCGTCCTCGTCCTGCTTGTCGGGGGCCGTGCCGTCGGCGCTGGCGTCCTCCGCCGGCTTGCCGGACCCGCGGTAGATGCACGAGATGGCCAGGTTGCAGTACAGGTCGGCGAGCAGCGTCGTGTCCGGGTCGTTCGTGGCCTTGAGCACCTTCTTGCGCAGCATGACGGCCTTCTCAAAGTCGCTGCGCGCCTGCTCGAAGTTGTCGAGCTCCATGCCCACGTCGCCCAGCCGCATGTAGACGCGCGCGAGCTGCGTCTCGATCGCCAGCTCCTCTGGATACCGCGAGTAGATGACGCGCGCCACCTCAAGCATCTCCCACGCGGCCTCCATGTCGTCGGTCATCTCCTTGGTGTCCTGGTCCGCGTCCGTGCCTTCCTCGGGCGTCTGCACGGCGCCGAAGATGCTCGCCGTCGCCTCGGCCAGCGACAGCAGCGCGTGCCCGTACCGGTGGTACACGGGCGCGACAACCAGCGAGTCGGTGCCCACCTGCTCCGTCTCGCACCTGCCATTCAATGTCAGCTCGCTGGTGCAGCGTCTTCCATCGCCAACGACGACTCACATGGTGCGCAGCAGGTCCTCGAACACGACCACGGCTTCCTCGAGCCGCTTCTCCTTGAGCAGCGCCTCGGCGCGCACGAACCGCGGGTCCTCCATCGTCTTCTTCAGCACGGCCTCATTGCTGGAGGGCTCCGTCATGATCGCAGGCGGGTTCGCGCTGAAAGGGCGAACAGGGAGGCGGAGGCGAAGGCGAATGCGGCGCTGGACGCGTCTCTGGGAAGCTCAAAGCGCGCCAAAAACAAAGCGTTCCCGCCAAAAACGGGAGAAAAATAGCAATTTTTCAACCAATAAAATTCGGGTTTAGGAGCGATTTGAGCCAATCAGACGTTTGAAATAACTGGTGTCGCGTCAAAAAGATGAGAACTGATAAAAGTTAGGAATGTGCCAGGTTTTCCGAGCCAGTCGGTGATTGATAGTGGGAGAATTGGCGGGCGACGAACAATGCTCAACATATTCCAGTACATTGGGAAGGAGAGGGCAACGAGATCAAGTGATGGCAAATGCGGACGCTGCACCCGCGCTCGTGGCCTTCGCAATGCGCTTCGTGCTCCACTTTCGGCGCGACGAACCGCCCCACAACGGGGTCGACTTGTGGTGGTCGCTGCACTGGCGTCGGTGCTGTCGTAGCGCGTCGTTTGCTGCCACAATGGGCAGAATGAGAATCGAGACGGCCGCTCGATGACGACGGAGACGCACGAGTGCTTCCTCCGTCGTCGGTCATGCCATCGCTTCGGACACGCCACCAAGTCTACAGACCAGGAGTGGTTGTCGCGAGTGTAGTGTTGACATCGTGGTGAGTGCGGGCTCTGAGGTGCCGGGGCGGAGACTCCCTTGTCCTCCTCGACACAGCTGGCCTCGCGCTTGAGTTCGGCGCGGTCCTGTCGTCGCAGGTTGTCGAGGCCACGCAGCGGTGGCCGTCGCCATCCGAGTACTCTCTGGTTGGTGTCGACAGCGTCGGCGCCGCCACGAGAGCGGCACTTGCTGCCGGGCTCTCGGCAACGGCACGGACAAGGGAACCCATCCCGTGGGTCCGAGCCCCCTGCTCGAGTCTCCCGGTTCAACGCGGTCTAGCCACCTTCCTCCACCCGCCTGCACCGCCAGCCACCGCCAGCAGTAGCCGATGCAGTTCAAGCCACAGCTTCGGCTCTCCTGCCAGAACTCTGACGGCTCCAAGCCCGGCCCCTCGCCTGCTGCCCCCACCCACCCACCCGGTGCTCTCGTCCGCTGGTCTCCACTGCTCCACCTCAACGCTCGAGACGCCTGCCGGTCTCCGTCGTCGGTCCATCCATCCACCTCCTCGGCCATGAGTCCAAATGGCTACAAGCGTCTGAAGCGACCAGTTCGTTCTCGAAACCTGTTGGGCCGGACCGCTCGCTCGCTCGCTCGTCTCGGATCGGTTTCCGAGAGGGTGGGCTGGTTTTGTTTCGAGAGGGAGGGAGAAGGGAGGGGTGGGGCGTTCGTCGGTCTCTCTCTCACGCACTCGCCAGTCTCCAGTCCAGTCTTCCAGTCTTCCAGCCAAAGCCCACGCCTTCGGAAGGACTCCCCTCCTCCTCCTCAAGCCATCGCCGCGCCTGTATTCGGAGCGGGGGCCCTCCATCTCCGCGCCGAGTCGAGGCGAGCGCCAAGACCGAGCCGCCCCCTCACGAGCACGGACAGGCCACGCCCTTCCGGAGGAGCCGACCGACAGCGGACGCCATGAGCTCGGACGAGCTGGACGACGCGGGCTTCGTGGTGCTCGCGCCGGTCCCGCCGCCGCCGCGGCTCATCCGCCCCAAGCCGGCGCCGACGCCCACACAGACGCAGGCCGGCGTCAAGCCCGCGGGTAAGAAGAAGGCGCCGCCTTCCGCCAGCGCGGCGGGCAAGAAGAAGGTCAAGCCCAAGGCGGCGGTCAGGGCCAAGGCCAAGCCCAAGGTGAAGGCCAAGCCGCCGGTCAAGGACAAGTCCCCTCCCCCTCCCCCTCCCCCTCCGCAGGCGGTGGCGGAGGAGGAGCCCGCGCGGCGGCCGTCCGGCGGCATGCTGAGCGTCTTCGAGCTGTGCAACAACAGCGACGAGGAGCGCGCGAGCGCCGCGGACACGAGCAGCGAGCGCTTGGACGTGGACACGCCGCTGCCGTCGGCCGAGGAGGAAGACGACGACGACGACGAGGGCCGCGACGAGGGCTGGGCCGACCACAACCGCTGGTACTGCAACATCTGCAAAGACGGCGGCGAGCTGCTCTGCTGCGACCGCTGCCCGCGCGCCTTCCACATGAGCTGGTGCGGCCTGTTGTCTACAGCGACCTGTTGTCGTTAGCGGTGGACTGACACACGTGCTGCTCTCGTAGCTTGGGCATGCAGGACGGCGCCATCCCGGACAGCGAGTGGTACTGCCGCATGTGCGCGTACGTGGTCCAGTTCGCTAGGCAGGGAAAGAAGCAGGGAGAGGGACGGCCGTGGCTAACCGAGGTGTTTGCGGTGCAGAGAGTGCCTGGACCGACGCCGAGCCAAGAAGGAGTCCAAGGAGAAGGCGCGCGTGCTGCGCGAGACGGCCAAGCTCGAGCGCGACGCCAAGCGACTGCGCGAGAAGCAGCGCAAGGAGGAATTGATGGCCAAGAAGTCGGCCGAGGCCATCGAGCACAAGGCCAAGCGCGTGCTCGAGATGCAGGACCGCATCCTCAGCCGCAAGAAGATCAAGTACAAGGACAAGGAGGAGGAGACGCTCGGCAGGCTCGCCGAGGACCTCGCGCAGACCGTGCGCGCCGCCAAGGAGCGGCTCGAGAAGCTCGAGAAAGAGGACGCCGCGCTCAAGAAGAAGGTGGGTCGCCTCAGGTCTCTCCCTCCGCACAAGACGCGTGGGCTGATCGCTCTTGTGCCTGGATGGACAGGAGGAAGCGCTCAACAAGAAGCGCCGCGGCGTGGATGAGCTGCCGAAGGACGAGGCCATGCACTTGGAGAAGCCCACGTACGTGCATTGCGGTCCGCTCCACTCGCTCGGTCCCTAGTGCTCACGTTCTGCCTCCTTGCAGCCCGACGGAGTGCGTGTTCGGCGACATCCCGGCCAAGCTGACGGGCCAGGTGCTGTCGGTGTGGGACTCGATCTACTCGTTCCGCGAGATGCTCCAGCTCTCGCCGGTCTCGGTGGACCAGTTCGGCGCCGTGCTGAGCCACAAGGAGCACTGCGTGATGCTCACGGAGATCCACATGAGCCTGCTGGAGCTCGTGCTCGAGGACAGGTCAGTGTGCCGTCGACTGCAAGAGCGTCGAGGAGATCGTGCGGCTGACCGGATGTGTTGATCATGACCCAGGGAGGACGAGGACTACGTGTCTGACGATGAAGCCGCCATGGACGAAGGCGAGCGGTACCGCTACGAGATCCAGAACGCCCCGCTCACCGTCGGCGTCCCGACGCTGTCGATGCTGAACGCGCTGTCGTGGCCCTCGATCCTTCACAGCCTGATCGCCGCGATCCCGCGGTACACGGCGCACGCGCCGCCCGTGTTCATGGACGCGTTCAAGGCGCTCGGCTCGACGGACTACCCGCAGCTGGAGATCCCGCACAAGCTCTCGCTCCTCCAGTTCCTCGTCGGCCGCGCGATCGGCACGGAGAAGATCCGGCAGCTGCTAGGCAGGCACCTGAGCGAGAACATCCAGCTGACCAAGAACTACAATCGCGAGGTGATGCACGAGAAGAAGGTGGCGATGGAGGACGAGAAGAAGCTGCGAGAGAAGCAGCGCGCAGAGCTGGCAGGCGTCATCGACCAGGGCAAGGCGTCGGTCAAGACGTGGCTGAAGAAGGGCGGGGACGGCAACGCGGCGCAGTCCGGAGCAGACGAGGATGAGACCAAGAGCGATGCTGGCACGGGCACCGCGTCGGGAAGCGACACGGAGCTGGACGAGCTGGCCGAGAACGAAGAAGCGCTGACCAAGAACGAGGAGGAGCTCGAGAACCTCCAGGCGCAGGAGCTTATCTCTCGACACGAGTACTTGTCTCGCAAGCGCAAGCTCGACAAGCAGCGCGAGAGAATACGGCAGAAGACGGAGGAGAAGCTGCGGAAGCAAAAGCTCCAGGAGCAGATGGAGCGCCGCCGGGCCGCGGCCAAGAAGGGCATTACCGATGGCCTGGCGTCCAAGGACGCGGATCTACTCCGAGTCGCCATCGAGAAGGGCAAGGAGAGCGGCTTGCCGGAGCGGATTGTCGTGTCGGCGACCCACGTCCTCGAGCTGCTGGATGCCGAGGCGGCTCGGGAGGATGAAGCGGCGGCCAAAAAGCATAAGCTCACGACCGCGCTGCGCGAGTTCTTTGTCCGGACGGAGCCACTCGGTCGCGATCGTGACGCGATGCGTTACTGGATCCTTCATGGCGACCAGCAGCGCTTGTATGTCGAGAAGCCTGGGCCTGCGGACTCGCTCAAGCGCCGGTATGACCAAATGGCGGGCGGATCGCCGAAGGCCAGCAACGCGATACACCAGTCGTTGTGGTACTGCTACAGCTCGCAGGCCGAGGTCAACTCGTTGGTAGAAGCTCTCGACGTGCGCATCGCTCGGGAGGCCCACCTTCGTACGGCGCTGACCGACAACATGGAGCTCATCTCGCAGGACATGCCCATGTCCAAGCCCGGGCTGCTGATCTCGGACCTCCTGAATGAAGAGGCTGCACGCAAGAAGCGGCGCGCGGCGGCGCCGTCGCTTGCACCAGGCGACGAGTTCTTGGCGTGGACGAACGCCAAGCGCCAGCGTCAGCACGGCGCCAAGCCTCACGAACTCGGCGCAGTGGATGCCTTCCGCCAAGATATGCTTGGCGTCGAGCAGTGGCTGGGGAAGAGGCTCCGCGACTACGGCTCGGACTGGTTCGACCGCTCGTCGGACGGTCGGACGGGATGGATCAAGGCTGTGCAAGCCGCGAACAACGAAAAGGACTTGATTCCTCTACTCCTGGCGCTTGAGAACGAGGTCATGATCTTGCAGATCAAGGTGCAGGAGAAAGCGACACCGGCCCAAGCTGCTGGCACGGGAACGAGCGCCGCGCCTGCGAGTGGGAAGGAGAGCAACGCGGGCGACCACGACAAGAGCGACGACGAGGATGATGAAGACGAAGAGGAGCTGGACGTGCTGGCGGATGACGGGTCGATTCTGTGGCCCACCAAGCACTGCCGCTCGCGATGGATCGTCGAGGTGAAGAAAGCCGCGACGATCTCGACGCTTGCCGGCGCGCTGGCGTCGTTCGTCCATCGCTTGGATCTGTTTGGCGTCGCTGACGCGACGGCCGACGATGCCGGAGGCGCCAACACTCGCGCCAAAAGCGAGAAGGAGAAGCGCAGCCGCAAAGAGCGCGCCGCCAAGAAGAAGCTCAAGAAGCAGGACTCCGATGACGAAGAGGAGGACACGGCGTCCGTGTCGACGCCGCTCAAACGGCGCGGCGACTCGATGGACGAGTGGGAGGAGGACTGCTACATCTGCGGCGGGGGCGGCGAGGTACTGTGCTGCGACGGCTGCACGCGCGTGTTCCACTACACGTGCGTGGGTCTTCGCCGCATTCCACGGGGCAAGACGTTCTGCCACGCGTGCGACTCGAGCGTCAAGCCGGTCTTCCCTGCCACCCGCCCGCGACGCAAGGCGTCCATCGCGTCCCAGAAGCTCACGGAGCACATCCACCCGTCTGCCGCGTCGTCCGCGCGTGAGGAGTCGGTTGGCTCGCTCAGTCCGTCGTCGAGCTCGACGGCCGAGGGATCGACGGCCACCACCCACGACGACAGCACCCCTGCGGCCCCGGCGCGCAACCCGGACGACATCTGGGACCAGGACTGCAGCGTGTGCTCGCTTGGCGGCGAGCTCCTCTGCTGCGACGGCTGTCCGCGCGCCTTCCATGTCGACTGTATCGGGCTCAAGGTATGCGCGCCAGGATCTCGGTGGCAGTGTTGATGATGAGGTGACTGACACGCTTTTGCTTGCTGGGTGACATCAACAGGAAATCCCCGACACGGAGTGGTTCTGCGACGAGTGCAACCTGCAGACGTGCGCAGCGTGCAAGAAGAACAAGATCCGGCTGGACTCGCATGTGATCTGCGGGTCGGAGGACGGCTCGCGCGGCTGCGAGCGCGTGTTCCACTTGGTACGAAGCACCGCCAAGGATTCGCTTCTGGATGTCCGTACTAACGATGGATGCGGTGGCGCTGATGCAGAAATGCGCCAAGCTGACAGCCGTCCCGGCCGACGACTGGTACTGCAAGGCTTGCTGCACGCAGAAGTGAGCGATTGATCGCCGATGGAGGTGGAGAGGGAACCGACGCAGCTATGAAGAAGGTCTCGCTGTCGCTCGTAGATGATGAGGACCAAAGCAATGGAGCGGACCAACGTGATGAAAGCAACGAGGAGGGACCATGAGTGGGCGGCTTCGCCCCAGCGATGGTGGTGCTGTGCGATTCTAACGTTCTAACTCAGCAGTGATCAGCGCGTGCCACTCGCGCGCGACGCGGGACCAGCGGTACGACCGCCGCGCGAACCGCTTCATGTCGGCCCTCAGTCTCCTCAGCTCGTCGCCGCTGTCCACAAGCTCCGCGATGCGTTCGGCCCACTGCGTCCCCCACCACTCGACGTCGTCTGCAAGTGTCCACGCAGCGCACCAAGTCAATCACTGCACGAGGTTCACGACCATCCCGTCCCATGATCGTACCTAACATGGTGGCGTTGATGACAGCAGGACCCTGGTCGAACGCGCCGATGGTCTCGCCAAGCGCTGACTCCTCGAACCGACTCGTGACCGGTACGGCTCCGTTGGCCATGGCCTTCATGGCCGAGATGCAGCTCGTCTCGGAGAAGGACGTCGGGAACAGCCAGAAGCCGCTGTTGGCATACGCCTCGGCCAGCGTCGAGTGGTTCACGAGCCCGACGTACGTGACGCTGGGTGTCTCGTGGAGCAGCGCGTGCATGGCCGCCCGCCACTCGTCGTACCCCGTCAGCTCTGTGGACGGCTCGCTAGTCACACGCGGCCACCGGTGACGCCGTGCCCAGTGCTCGAACTGGGGCGTGAAGCCGTAGAACACCGAGAGCGTCGCGTTGGGGAGACGACTGCGGACGAGCGGCCAGGCGAGTAGCAGCTGCGCGAGCCCGCGGTTCGGAGCGCTCCCGTACACGAAGGTGCGGTCGTCGTTCGGTCCGTCCGTGAAGAAGCTGTCGTCGACGGCATTGCGCAGGACAACAGCCTTGGCCCGCAGATTCAGCGGCAGGAAGGACGCCTGGAAGGCGCTCACACACACGATGCGGTGTGCGACGGTTGCCAGCAGAGCCGAGGACAACGTGTCCTCTGTGAACACGTCGTGGGCCCAGAAGAAGGCGCGCCGAGCGTGCTTGCCGACCGCGAGCGACACGCTGTAGCGCCAGGCAACGAACACGTGCACGTCACTGTCGTCAGGGTCGTACGAGGCTAAAGGGTACCACGAGACTCGACTGGGATCGCCACCAGCGCTGCCGCTCGAGCCGAGCGACGTCTCGTCCGTCGGAGGCGGGGAGCCGTAGACCTCGACCCAGTAGCCGAGCCGCACGAGCTCCTGCGAGAGGAACACGACTGCCTCCTCCGAGCCGCCGAGGCCAGACGAATGAGCGGACGACGGACCCCAGCGTCCCCACCACGACTGCGAGTACTCGTTGCAGTAGAACGCGATCGTGGCCGCGTCTTTCGGGCGCCGAGCCCGCTTCCTCTCCAGCTTGTGCGCGTTCGACGCGTCGTCTCTCCACTCGGCGAACGCGTGGCGGCTTTCCGCTTCGGCGACGGCGGACTGTTGTTCGTCGGCACGCGAGAAGAGACCCTGGGCTCGGTATAGCGCGCCGAGGTTGTAGCCCAGCATGAAGAAGGCGTCGTAGCGAGCAAGCGCGCGCTCAGCCACCTCTGCAGCGTCGGCCGTGCGGCCGATACGGTTCAGTGAGAACGTGAGCGCCATGAAGGCCTTCTCGACGTCTTGCAACGGCGGAGAGGACGAGAGATCGGCGGCGGAAGAGTTGAGCCACAGGAAGCGGTCGCCATGCATCTCGAACATGCGCGCGACGTCTTCAAATTGGTCGCGACTCAACTGCCAGTTGACGAGCGCCATGAACGCTTGGAAGTCGGCAGGACTCGCCTCGACCCTGGTCTCCAGCTCGTGCAGCTCGTCTGAAGTAAAACTCGCGACGGAAGCAGCAGTGGGGCCACTTGTGTCGGTCATCATCGCTTGCGGGAGCGGAAACGAATGCGGTCCGGCCGCATGAGCTGATGCCAAGTCTGGGGATTGAACCGACACGGAGATTCTGGGTTGGACACTCTCATTGCCACTGGAAGCGACCCCCTGAAGCTGCATGTTGGCCAGTGCGATCCTCACGCCGACGCTTCCGGCGGCGACCGAGTCTCCTGCTTGCTCCAGATCGCTCGCTAGCTGCTTCATCGCCATCACTCGAGCTCGAGCGCGCGTCCGGTCAGACCACACACGGGAGAGCTCGGGAGTCACCGCCGCGTGGAAGAGGCCTCTCCGCTCACCAGTGACCTGATCGTCCAGCTGAGCGTCCGAGACGAGGTTCTTCACGTCGTGCATGACTTCGAGCGCGCGTTCCACACCCTGCGTCGTCCGCTCCGTGTCGAACAATGGACACCGCAAGCTCTGTGCCGCCATCTCGGCGCGCAATCGCAGTCGTTTGGCTGGATCGGACGCGAGCAGAGCCGCCAGGTGCTCGTAATCTTTGAGCGAGTGAGCAACCATCTCCGAGACCCCAGGCCCGGAGAACGACACGGCGTTGTTGATAAGCGACGCGGCGACGCGCGAAGGGAACGAGTCGCCCCACGTCGTCACGAGCGGCACGTGAGCCCACAGCGCGTCCGACGCCGTCGAGTGCGCGTTGTACACTAGCGAGTCGAGGAACACGTCTGCCAGTGCAACACGGGCGAGGTGCACGCGCTTGTCCACGCGTGGTGCAAACACGATCCGCGATTGAGAGACGCCCAACGCCGCAGCCTGCGCACGAAGCGCCTGCTTGACCCGCGCGCTGTCGCTGTCGGGAGTGTCTCGTGCGTCGTCCTCGTCTTCAATGAGCCGTGCAGGCTTGATGCTGCTACTGACATCTCCGTTGTCGCTTTCGCGCTTCGGTCGATGGGGAGCAAGCAGCCAGAGCACACTGCCGGGCACCTGGCGCAGAATGTTCATCCAGAGCGCGAACGACCGCGCGTCCATCTTGATGTTCACGTTGAAGTTGCAGAACACGACGGCGTCGAGGGGCAGGCCATGCTGCGGGCGTTTGGTGCGCTGGCAGTCGGTCACGCACTGAGCGAACGCGTCAAGGTCGTGTCCACGATCACTAGCATCGTTGGAGTTGTGGTCGACGGTCTGAAGAAGATGGTGGCAGGCACCGCAGACGGCGACCTCGGGCTCGTACTGATTGGCCTGGTAGGTCGTGGGCAAGTACACGACGCGCTCCGTCATGGTCTTCGCCGCCACCTCTGGGGGAACGACCTGCTTGTCGACGAGCGCGAAGTGCGTCGTGATGGAGCCAGTCGTGCCGGGGAAGCCCAGGTAGTTGACCACCACACGGCTCGGCTCCAGTGCGGGGATCCCCTGCCGCGCACCCTTGGTGTGCGCCATGAGGTCCACCAACACGTCCACTTCGTCGCTCGCGATCTGCCGCGCTGCCTGTAGGTTCGTCGCGTTCGCGAGGTCGCGGAACACGTCGCAGCGCTGCTCGAAGCGACTGCGCCACTCGGAGGCGTCATCACGCCCGTACGAGTAGCAGAACACCTCGACGAGCTGCCGGTCGTGCGTTTCAACTAGTGCCAGCGTCAGGTGGCCCATCGGGTGCTCTCGGAAGTCGAAGCTCAGGTAGCCAACGCGGAGTCGGGTTGGCGATAGCGCCGCCACCTCCCATCGGGAAGGCGGCAGGTCGATCCGAGATGGCTGCTCGAAGCTGGACGCGTAACGCTGGGTGATTTGTCTCCTGAATGCGTCCGACAGCTGCACGAGCGTCGAGTCGTACGGCAGCAAGGAGACGCCGTGCTCGGCGTCATTGGAGCCTCGCGTGGTGTCGGACAGTTGTCGATCCGTGACGACCGCGACGAGGTGATCCTCGAGCGCCTCCAGGCCGTCCCAGTCGCACAGCACGCGCTGCATGGTCATGGCGTTGCTCAGTGCTCGCGGGTCTTCCGGCGCGATCTCGAGCGCCTGGAGCTGCGCTCGGAGCGCGTCCAGCGTGGATCCTGCTTCTCGTAAGAAGACGGCCTTGTTGCTGATAGCTCCAAGCACGCCTGGCATGTCGTAGTCCACTTGGTTGGCGTGGATGATGCTGTCGAGTAGCTCGACCGCGCCGTCAACGTCTCGGCGCTCGAAGCGGATGCGCGAGAGGTCGATCAGCGCCGACGCGTGGTCGGGGCTCAACTGCAGCACTTGCAGCAAGGCCGTCTCGGCCTCGCTCACCCCGCCGAGCGACAGCAGTGCTGACGCCTTGTTGACCAGCGCCTCGACGAAGGCTGGGTCCACTTGCAGCGCCGCGTCAAAGTGCTTCATGGCCTCAACGCAGTGCGGGATGCTGTGCTTGCCGCCGGCCTCGCGCAGCACGTAGCCAATGTTATTGTGGATCGTCACGAGCTCTTCGTGGTTGTCCACCGCCTCGGCCTCGCTGAGTCCGCGCTCGAGCAGCGCTAGCGACTGCTCGCCTTCTCCCGACCGCTCGAACAGCAGCATGGCGAGGTTGTTGTACGCGCCGGAGATGTACGGGTACGCATCGATAGACGCGCGATAGCCGGCAATGCCTGCGTCGAGGTCGCCCGCCTGCACCGCGCGCATGGCCTGCATGTACAGCTCGACGGCTTGCACGGCCCTCGACTCGTCCTCTGGCGCCGGGAAGAGCACCGTTGAGGCCGCCACTCGTCCGACGCCGAAGCCGAAGCCGAAGCACCAAGCCCAGAGCGCGAGCAGGAGCAGCAGACAGCGGCGGAAGATACAAGTAAGCCTCCGGCATGGCTGCATGGCTCGGCGCGGGCGGCTTTGACGCGTCTGACGTGATGCGGATCCTGTCGATCTCAGCATGACGTTCGGATCTTTCGAGCGATCACATGGCGACAGAAATGTGCGAATATTCGCATTGCTGTATTCAATATTTTAGCCAACATATACTATTTTGGAGTGACAAAATTTTACTGGAATATCTTTGTTGTATTTTGTGATAGAATGAATTATGAGAGAGCATGAAGTTATAGACACAACGTGCGACTTTCTGCACTGTGTCATATGTGTGTCTGGGACGGCGGATAGCGCGCTCCTTATTGGATATGGCTACTTTTGTGGCACAACATGGCTACATTCAACACACACATGCCGGGGAGCTCATTGCTGGGAAGAAGCAGAGGAGCCGGTGCTCGCGCGGCTGCAGATGAGCGCCGCGCCATTGAGCACGTAGTGGTCGGCTGGCCGCTCGCTTGGCAGCTCGATCGAGAGCACGAAGTTGGTGGACGCGCCCGTCGTCGACAAGCTCCCCTTGCGCGACGACGTCTTGTACACGGGGCACGAGTAGCGGTGCATGGGCGGCGACAGCGCGTCCGCGCCACTCACTGATGACGAAGACACGCGGCCGGCGAGGATTTGACTCGAGCGGAAGCTTGTGCGCTGGCTGGAGCGAGACAGGAATGCGGGCCCGCCGATGGACGCCATGGACACGGACGGCGCACGCGGGGCAGCGCGGTTGGTCGACACTGACGGCGCGCGGCTGGAGACTTCTCGTCGTCCTCCTCCTCCTCCACCACCACCTCGAGTCACCGACAACCTCGACGACGTTGGAGGAGTTGGAACTATCGCTGGGACCGCCCCAGGCGCGTTGTCCAGAGCTGCAAGCACCTCGCTGAACTGCGCGCGGACGTGGAGCACGGGCATGACGTGCTGGATGGCGCCGGGCATGGGATCACACAGGCAGTGGCGGTCGCTGCACCACTGCGCTCCTTCTAACATCAAACCCGAAATGTAGATGCCGTCCTGAGACCCCGAACTGGCAGCAGACACACTCTCGTTGTCATCACCGTCGGTATTGGCATCTTCCATTCGATCTGCCGCATCCGCCAAGCTCGCAGGGTCGACATCGTCCATGACGCGGAACTCGAAATCTAAGTGGTGGATCGGAGTCGAGTACTTGCGCGCGTGCCGCTGCAGCACAGCTGTGAACAGCCCCTCAGGGAAGCAGAAGAGTGACAGCGGCAGCACGGCCGGGACCACCGCAGCCGCCTCCCATTCGGCAAAGAACCGAAACCGAGAGAGCAGCCGCCCAATCCACATCAGCACCAGTTGCCCAGCGTCACTGGCAGCGCCATCAGCACCGTCAACACCACTGCCAGCCGACTGGGAAGTAAACCCCGCTCCATTCGTTGCGGTAGCGCCTCCAGTTAGACTCTCGAGCGACTCGAGATTGCGCCACGGGACTGGCACTTGGCCGAGCGCGAGGCTGTGGAACACGAGCTCAATGGTGCTCGACATGACCGCGAGGCCCTGGACAGCGGCTTGGAGCTCGTCCAGACTCGACCGGATGTTCTCGATGACGTTGTTGATCTGAGCCAGCTCCTGCTGGAGCACAACAGCGAATGGGTCCGATGCTTGCGTGGATGAAGGCGTCGGTGCCAACACAACTGTCCTCGAGCTGTGATGCGCGTGCCAGGACTTGAACAGCTCGTGGATGGCGCCTACCATCTCAAAGACGGCGTGCTCAGCCGTATTGATGGCGACCGCTCCTAGTTCTTCCGTGCTGCCATCTTCGTCGTCCTTCTCTATCGCATCATGACTGTCGGTGGTCGCTGCGAGTCGCTGCAGCGGCTGCACGAGCCACAGCATGGAGATCAAACTCTGGCTCTGCTCCTTTTGGTACAGCACGTGGGCGTTCGGGTGCATGCCGATCACGAGCTGAGGAGCGTCCGTGTCCGGCAGTGCGTCCACAAACCGAGCCATGGCGTCGTCGCTGGCAAACGATGGAACGCAGAAGCGACCATCCTCCGACAGATGCCGGTCAAGTGACGGGAGTGCCGACATCCACAATGAAGGTGGAGCAGAGGATGTCGCGACAGATACGGACCTGCGGTGGATACTCGCGCGTCGGATGCGAGCATCGCTGAGTGCAGCAAGTTCACTCGGACTCTCGAGCGCCTGGCGCGAGTAGAACCGCGTGAGCGTGGCCATGAGACAGCGGCGATCGAACTCGTCCGTCACTCGTCCGCCATAGTACACCTGGCCGGTCAGGTAGTGAAGCGCGTCCCACGGCACCCACTCAAGGTTGTTGTCCTCGGCATCGTCTCCATCGTCGTCGTTATCGTCGTCGTCGTCGTCTTCGCGGTTGCCATCCGTTGAGAGATCACGCCCCAGCAGTGATCGGTATGAAGTCGAGTCCAAAACCGCACTGCCTTTGCCTCGCTGTTCTCGCAGCCGCGCACTCTTCCGATGAGCGTAGCGCTGCAGTAGCCGGTCCTGCAGACTCACGACGCACAAGAAGTCGGCGTCGCTGAAGTCGTGCTTCAAGTTCCACCCGAGCGCTCCGAACTTGGCGCGCTCCTGCAGCGCAGCGTGGAACAGACTCAGTCCGAAGACGAGCTGGCGCTTCACTCTGTCCATCCACGCGCTTGGCTCGTCGGGTGGTGCCGCATGCTGCGTTTGGGTTGCCTTGGCCTCTCCACTAGCCCCATTGATGCTATCATCTCCGCCACTTGAAAGTGTTAGTTCTGCCCCAGCGGCATCTCCAGCGGCACGGAGAAGCGACATGGACCGCTGCAGATTGGCCTTGATACCTCGTGGCGGCTCGGTGGTCACCTTGACGCAGTTCTGGAGGATCGCGATGGGGAAGTACGACACCGGGAACGCCGCGAGGAACAGCCGAAAGCTGCGGTGCACCTCGTCCGACACGTCCGCATCGCGCCGCAGGTCCGCGCATATCCTCTCGAGAGTCGGCAGCCAAGACTTTGCCAAGTGCACGTTCTGCAGCAGAAGCCAGTCGCCCTCACGCGTGCACTCACGCAGCTTCCGCTCTGCCAACGGCCCTTGGCCCTGGCCGAGCGATATGGCGTGGTAACCTCTGGTTTCTCCTGCAGTCGAAGCCGCTAACCGTGCCACGATGCCCTCCGGGTCCGAACCAGAAGACAACAGCAGTAGGCAAGGCGTCGAGCGGTTCATGTCGCGAAGCACATCCTGCATGACGACGTCGGTATCCCCCGCGCCGGACACAGCTGTCGACGTCTGCTGCTGCGGGAGGCACTCGCCGCAGAAACTGGATACACCCGTGGGGAACGCGTCCTCGCGGAGGTATCGGACGAGGATGAGACGGAAGAACGGCGACAGCTTCGTCGTGGCTGCGTTTGCCTGCTCACAAGGCAAGCGCGACTTGAACGGATCCGAGCTGGCGATCCACGCGTCCCATGCGCGAGGGTCTTGCCGGTACGAGTCGAGCAACGGCTGGAATACGCTGTTCTGGTGAGAAAGCGCCAGCAACACGTCGACCACCGTCGCTCCCTTGTCGACTGCCTCTTCCGTGCCGTCCTGAACCTGGCTGTGGCCATTGCTGGAGCCCCGGTCTAGCTGGAGTGTTGATCGGTCCAGCAGGCAGAGGTCTCGCGGTTGGAGTTCGCCGCTTCGCTGCAGCAACCGCTGGGTCGTCAGGAACGCGAACAGCAGTTGGTGCTGCTGGAACAGACCGCGTGAGATGTTGCGGTAGACAATCGTCACGAGCTGGCGCGTGAGCGCATTCAACCGATCGGATAGATCTTCATCAGCTGCGGAGGTCGTCTTCACCTCGCCAATACTCGAGTTGAACAGCCGCCGGAAGTACTCGAGCGAGTATTGGTACATGGGATCGAGCACGGCGAGGTCTGCGATCGTGAAGTAGAGCACGGCGCCGGTCGCCGCGATCGACCGGTACTGGTCTCGCGCCTCCAGCACCTCCTTCTTGGTCGCTTCCGACTCTTGCAGCCGCTGCGCCACGACGGTCGACGTCGCCTTGGACGACTCGAGCGCGTGGATGAGCTCCACATCATCCAACAAGTTGCCGGTGGCGCCCGACAACAGGCTCAGGATCTTGAGCTCGAGCTCCACGAGCAGCCGCTGGTCGCGGGAGATGTCACCCAGCAGACGATGCTTACGCTCCTCCACCTCGGCGCGCTCGAGCTGCACGACATCGCTAAGAAGCTGGTCCTCGAGTCCATCGCTCGTGACGCCAAAGTTGATCACACAGACGCTCACGAACACGTCCGGCGCGAACGACGGCTGTGCCAGCTTGCTCGTGAGGTACAGGCGGAAGCGACTCAAGTCCACTTCGATCGTTCGCGCACTGCCTCCTGCTCCGGTGCCGCTCCCAACAACCTGCACGCTCGCCTTTGAAGTCATGCTAGTGTATCGTGCGCGTAGCGTCAGCACCGACTCGAGCGCAGGGTCGATGAACTCCGCGACGTCCTCAACAAGCAGTGGCCGAGCAGTGGTCAAGCAACTTTCGAGAACGGACGCCAGCGCCTTGTCGCCGCACTTGCTGGTCTCGAGTCGGTTGCTTCGCTCGAGTCGCCGGATCCACTGGCTCGCCTGCTGCTGCGGGTCGATCATGAGTGGCCAACGTGCCGTGTGCTTCATGGCGCAAAGCGCGCTGTCACCGGAGAAGGCGTCGCTCGGGAGACCGAGCAGCTGCCACTCGCGCAGTTCGCCAACGTCGCCGTAGCTTTCAAGCAACGAGAACGGCTGCGTCACCCGCGTGCACACCACAGCGAACATCAACCACTTGCAGAGCAGCCGAGCGCGGAATTTGCTGTCGAACGCTCCGAGATAGGCCAAGCACGCGGCGGTGAGCACCGAGTCGCCCGTCATGACGTCGGCCTGCTGTTGCAACGCATCGATGCTGCTCCGCCACCGCACGCGCTCGTCGTCCAGGCCCACGGTGAGCTTCTCCGCTCGCTGCAGACGCGCCTTGGTCAGCTCGGCTTCGTCCAGCAGCCGCTGCTTCTCCGCAAGAGTAGCGTCGCACTTATCTTGCAGTCGTGTCACGCGCTCGATGACCCCCGCAAGCTCTTGCTGCTTGGCCTCCAGCCTGGCGTTGGCGTCCGCAAGTACTGCATTCAGCTCCGCGAGTCGCTGGCGCTTCGGCGCAACCTCCTTGACGACGCGCGCGTACGTGTCGATCGCGTGGACCCACATGCACAGCGACATGGCCGCGCGGGAGACTTTCTTCACCTCATCGACGGCAAACTCGGGGTTCTCAATGTACCGATGCACCCGCTTGAGGACCGCGGCCGGGATGTTGTCCTTGTCGTAGTCTTTGAGCTCGGTCATGAAGGTGCTGCGCGACAGCACGCGCTTGCTCGTCTCCCAGTCGGGTTTCTCGCCCAGCATGATGCACACGGCCTCCATCACCACTTGCACCGCCTGGGGTGGCTTGACGAACCCCTTGACCTCCGTGATGTCCTTCTTGTCCAGCGCGTCCAGCGCCGCGACCGCCGCGTTCAGCGCCGGCAGAGCCTGGTCGAGGTCCTTTTGTGCATCGGCCTGGCACGCGGCCACCTCCTGCTGCTGCTCCTTGACTTTGGACTCATCCAGCGCCACGCGCTCCTTGACGCGCGATGCCTCGACTTGGTCGACGGCGAGCTGCTGGAGCAGCACCTCTGCCTCTCGCGCCTTGGCGACGAGCACAGGCTGAAGACCGACCAGCTCCTCGCGCAGAGTGTGCACGAGCGAGTTGGTCTCGTCGAGCTTTACCACGCCTGCCGTGAGTCGCTGCAGCTTTTGATTCCACTCGACGCGCTTCTCGAGGTGCGCGCGCTGGAAGAGCGACAAGAAATCCAGGTAGTGCTGGCACGTCACGATCACGGGCCGGCCGCTCGAGGCACTGAACACTGGCGCCAACTGCGCCGCGAACTGGTGTATGTCAACGAACAGCGTTGACAGACTCGGCCGCGCAAAGACAGTAGATGTGACGGCACTGTCAGACAATGAAGTGGTCACGGGCTGCACCACTGGCGCCGCCTGCTCGCCACTGGAAACAAGCAACCTGTCGGCGATGTTCTGCAGCGCGGACGAGGGCCAGTCCTCGAAGAAGTCGGTGGTCGTGCAGTTGATGAGCGACGGGAACTGCAGCACGCGAGAGCGAAAGGCGTCCGCGGTCGGGTCCATACAGAGCACAATGTGCAGTCCACGCCGCACCTGACGACTAAAGAACGTCTCGCAGTCCTTGCGCGTGTAGTCACCGTCAGCAAGCCTGGGTGACCCCGCCTTCCAGCTTGCAAGCGGCGTCGCCACGTTGGCTGCTGATGACGTTGAGTTGTCCGCCCTCTCGATCCCACCGCCGCAAGTTTGGACGACGGGAAGCTGCCGAGAGCTCGGCTGCGGCGGTGAGTTCTCACGTAATGCGTTGCCGAGCAGTGTCCGGACGTCGTTGACAATCTTCTCGTACTCCTCTGAAGAGAAGAGCTTCGGGACCTCGCCGCCGTTCAGCAGGATATTGACGTCTTCGAGGAACAAGTCGCTCGTCAAATGCGATGTGTTCACAAGGAAGGCGGCTGGCGAGCCGTCGCTGTTAATCGAGTTCGCTACGGATGCCTTGCCGAACACGACGCGCATCATGACGGTCTTGAGGTCCTCTCGGAAGTCCGAGAGTCCATAGTTCTGCTTGAGCTCCACCTCGAAGTAGTCGTATCCGTTCATGAACGCAGCCAGCCTCGTCAGCGACCGCTTCCCACAGCCACCCATGCCGAGGAGGAGTGCATGGCCACGGGGCTGCATCAGTATGCGTGCGATCGCTGCAGTGTGCACCATCGCGTCGCGGAAGAGCACCAGGTTCAGCCTCGGACGGCTCTTGCCCGCGGACTGTGCACACGTTTCGTTGTAAAGCGCCATGAGTGAGCCCAGACGCTCTTCGAATGCGGCTAGTAGAGGCACTTCTTCGTATCCACCCGCGATAGTTGGTGCAAACAGTAAACACTTGGTCTGCGCTGTCAACACGCTGCCAACAGCAGCAACAGCAGCCCCACCGAGGGTGCTCATGCTACTTCTCCGCTTCGCAAGTGCTGGAGCGTCATCCGAGACGAGATCCAGTCCCCAACCTGTGCCGAACGCTCGGTTGCCCAGCAACACGATCTGCTCGGACAGCCACCGGCGGTCCTCCTTGCTCGTAAGTCGGTCGCGAAAGATCCGAATGCTCTCGTGGGCCCACAGGCGGCCCAGAACCTCTGCAATAGCTCCATCGCCTGCTTTGCTCTGGGTCGACTCGCCAGCGGTAGGCGCCGTGTTGATGCTGTTGCTGCCCAGGTTGCTGGAGCCGATCACCACGCCTTGCATCAACTTGACGGCGTCGCGCAAGTTGAACAGGTAGTGGCATTTCTGTGGTGTGGGCAGCAGGGTCTGCGCCACCTCCACGAACAAGTCGCACGTGGCCTGCACCGAGTTGAACAAGGCGTCTTTGATGCTCTTCGAGACGGTGGCGCCGCGGCCTCCACCTCCGCTACGACTTGTGATGTGGAAGCCGATCATGGATTGGAAGATCGTCTGCATGGCTTGGCCGCGGCAGCTTGGCAGGCAAAGGACAGCGGCGAAGTGCCGGATGAAGCGAGGACAGAGCGACCGACGGCCCCCACCAGGAGTCCCGCCCACACCGATCAGCACGGAGCTCGCGACATCCTTCCAGAAGAACTTGTCGCGGTCGTACAACCCGCCATGCTCCATATACTGCCGCAGTAGTTCAATCGGCGGCTGAGCACCGTACTTCTCCGGGCTAGGCAGGTTGATGTCGTCCACTACGATCACCGTGAGCTGGTCATCGGCTGGGGGTCCGAGCAGCGTCTTGCGCTTCTTTACCAGCTTGCTCTCGATGCTTAGCTGGGCTAGCGCGCTCGATGTCTGTGCTGAGAATTGCAAATGGATCGGGTAGATACTCCGGTTCATCTGTGCGCAGCACGACGCCTGGGCTGCGGATGGCAACCGCGCCGTCAGCGCTATCACCCCTCCTCCGTTCGATGCACCGGTCGCAGCCGACGGCTCGTTCGTCGGTATCTCGAGCATCCGATGGACAAGAGCCGACTTTCCAGCGCCAGTCGCTCCTGTGAGGAAGATCGACTTCTTGGCGTCCAGCGTGAGGAGATCGATCAAGTAAGCGTACTTGCACACATCTGGTGTGGGCACGAAGAGCTCGTTCAGCGCCAAGACACCGCTCGCCACGCGGTCTGTCAAGCTGTCAGCGAGGACAGCAGGCACCTCACTGTCCCGTATCCACGGAGAGAAACTCAAGTGGCGAAAGTCGATGAAGTAGTCGTGCACGTTCCCGGCAACCGGGCTGACGACACCAGGCGTTGGGATCTTGCCACTGATGGACAGCAAGTCTCTGCTCAAGAACTGCTCGTGTTGATCAATGAGCTTGAACAGGAAGTCTTCAAAGGCGCTCATCGCCGTGTCGACATTAAGGTTGCCGCCGAACGCCCACGCGAAGCTGAACAGGAAGATGAGGTCCACGCATCGCTGCTGCTGCTCCTCCAGCTGAGCAGCGACGGCGGCGGCTGCTGACATGGAGGCTGACGACACCGTTTTGCTTCGATCGGACGCCTTGTCTCGACCGGGGGCTGACGCGAACAACTCGGTTGGTGCTCGCTGGAACAGGAGGCTCTCGAAGAGGTGGCAAATGGAGGACACGAACACGAGGTCACTGCAGGCGATGGGGGCCATCTGCACCCCCGATATCGTCGAGCGGATGAACCCAAGCCCCGGGTCCACAAACAACTCGAAGCATTTGGCGACCCGCGCCTTCAGCTTCGCTCCGAGCCGGATTGGACAGTGAGGCTCGCCTAGCCGAGCGAGCCATGAGGTCACAAACGGCCACCACCCGAGCTGATCTTCGTCAAAGTAGACCACGCCGAGCCGACTGATGGTCGCAGGCGACGCAGACGCGGTGTCGAGCACCTCAAACACGAGTTGGATGCGTGGCAGCAGCTTGATTCGCTCGCCGTTCGATAAGCACAGCGTCTTGTTGTCGTCCAGCACCGTGTTCATGCTCTCGATCCAGAGCACGTCAATGGGGCCGTCAAACGTGATCCAATAAAACGTCGGGTAGATGGTGGCACCACTGCTAGCCACACCGGCAGCGACAGCCTCTTTCTGCTGCTGCTGGAGCAACATCTGCTCGTTCTTCTCAAGGATGCAGGAGCGCAAGACGCTCGACGCCAGCCCATCCGTCCACTCGCGCGTCACGGGGTGGAAGAAGCCGTAGAGCTCCGTCACGGAAACCGCCTTCGGATTGAGCACAAAGGACACGACGCGCTGGTAGCGCGAGTCGGGGTGTCTGTGGTGCTCTCGCAAGGACGTTACCGCATCTCGCAGCACCTTGGCCGCTGTCGACTTGCCGCTCGCGCTGGCGCCAGTCTGCACAACGCCCGTGCGGATCTCCAGCGTCACAAACAGCTCCAGGATCTTGCCCACCCACTCGCGCACTTCCTGAAGCCCGTGGCTGTGAAGCTGACGGCGGATCTCGTCTTCGAGCGGCGCCAAGCCCATGAGCGAGAACGAGGAACTCGCGTCAACGTTCCCAACCTGTCCGGGCACAGCATTCGCGTAAGCTTCGGGGAACAAGTCGCGGACGATCGCGTTGAACAAGTGCGTGTCTTGATCGAGCAGGCGAGGGAAGTTGCACACGTTGACGGCTCGGATCAGCAGCGCGTCCTCGTCGCTAGATTCAAACAGCGACACCGCGAGGCCACCAGACGCTGGCGCGGCCGCGCGTTTGAGGTTCCCGGCCATCAGTAGCACCGACCGCACGGCGCGCATGCCGAAATCGTAGTGCGTCTGCTGCGAGAGCTGCTCACTGCACAGCTTGTACAGCTTTGTGATCTTCCGAGACAGCGGCTTGGCGAGCTGGTACCCTTCGGCGAACAGGATGATCTCGGCGATCAATGCGTAGTCCGGGATCATCATCGCCACCGGGCGGAAGGACACCTTGAGGTTGTCCGGCAGCTCGGTGCGGCCCACGTACCCGGGGTTCATGGTCACAATGATGTGGTGCTCGCGGAGTGGCACACGCGTCCCGCCCAGGGCCACGTCCGAGCTCATTGCCAGCCGCGCGTTGCGAATGGCAGACATGAACTGCGCGATGACCGACAAGACCTCGATGTCGATGCGGTTGAACTCGTCCAAGCAAACCCAGACGCCCGCCTGGACAACGCCGTTGAACACGCCGCCCATGAGCTTGTAGTCCACCTGGTCGCTGCAGTTGATCACCACACACAGGATACCCAGTCCCTTGGCCAGATCTCGAGATGTCTCGGTCTTGCCCGTCCCAGCGGGGCCGGATGGGGCAGCACCGTAGCGGAGCTCGAGCGCTCCGGTGATTGTCAGCCAGCAGCGGTCGGTCAGCGGCGTGATCACCAGGCGGTGGCACACGCCCATGTACTCGTATCCGTACGCGATCCTGCAGTTCGCCTGCTGCACGTCGCACTCGTCGCGCTCCGGGTGCCAGTAGTAGCGCAGCTGCTGCTGCCACGCGAAGTCGTCCGTGTCCTTGACACCACCCTTGATCAGCTTGTCGACAATGTCGCGGAAGTGCACGTCGGTCGTCACGAGTGACACCACGACGCTGCGCTGCGTAGGCGTCAGTGACGTGCGCACGACGCGCGTCAAGTTCTGCAGCTGCGCGCAGATCGTCTGGTGCCACAGCGTGAGCTCCAGCGTCGGGTCCTGGGCGTTGGAGCGCAGACAACTCTCGCACTCCTTTGTCCAGATGATGTACGACACGACCGTCGCCGCTTGCGCCGGGTGGCGGAAGACCCACGCCTCACGAGACCCGTGCTGGTAGTCCAGCAGGCACGTCTTGAAGTGGCGGTGCAGTGTCGCCTTCATGTTGGCCAGCAGCGTGTTGAGCCAGTCTTCGACGTTGCCTCGCGCCTTGAGCATGCGGCCGAACGGCACTCGCTCGCCCTCCGGGCTGATCATCGCGACGATGTCATACGTCGTCGACACACCTGGCGTCGGGGCGGTACTCCCACCTCCGTGGGCCGCGTCGTGGCGGATCTCGAGCCTCGACAGCGCATCGAAGCACTTGCCGAGATGCCGCTGCACCGCGTGGGGTTCCCTCGCATGCGCCAGGATGTCCAGCAACTCGTCGTTCGAGATGAAGTAGAAGCGCGGGAAGAAACCGCGCTTGGTTTCAAGATAGTCCTCCAACGACTTCTCAATGCGCTCCAGAGACGTGTTGTGCTTGACTAACGCCTCCAGCAGCGCCTGGCCAACGCCTCCTCCTCCGCTCGACGCGCTCGCGCTGAGGTCTCCAAGGAACTTGGACGTCGCCTGCATACCGATCAAACTGACACCAGAGATGCGGAGGCACAGCCTCTGGTCGTTTGCGCGCTTCATCAGGTCCTTCCAGAACTGGTGCACGCCATTGAAGATCAGTCCTTCGTTTGGGAGCTGCTTTTGAATGTCCGGCGCCGAGAAGATCGTCTCGAGGTGCGTCCACTTCCGCTGGCACTCGATCCACGCATCGAGCGTCTCCTGGAACACAAGCAACCGCCGCTGCCATGTCGTGGCGACGTCTTTTATCGGCGCGATGAACTTGGAGCTGAGTAGTGACGTCATTCCCATGAGCGACTCCTCCAATGCCGCGCAGATTGCCTCGTACGATACCAGCATGTAGCAGTCCTTGGTCTCCTTGTACTGCTGCACATCAAACTCCATGCGCTCCCACTGGTTTGTGATCTTGTCGAGCGACTGCTTGAGCAACCGCTCTTGCACCGCCTGCGTCGCGATGCTGGCGATACGCTGACTGAACGGGGTCAAGCGCATCTTCACCAACTCGCCAAGTGTCATCGGAGTGCCGTGCGCGCCGCCGCCGTCGAGCTGGCGCACGTTGAAACCTAGCTGAGAGTGCAGCTCGACGAAGTGACGCTCCTCGAAGCTGTCGCACCGCAGGTCGGCGAGGACAGGCATCGTGAAGCGGTACTCTTCGACCATCGCTTTCAGACTCGCACACAGAACGTTCATGCCCCTCGGGAGATGCGTCTCCCATGATAGCACTGCCTGGTAATACCGCTGTATCTGGTCCGCGAGGTCCGAGATGTCGACTTCGTGTGGGAACCGCAGGGTCTCCCACCTGCGTACGTCGTCCGTCCACTCTCGACGCGTCTTCCAGATGGCTGTCTTGAGCGACAGATTGAGCGTGATCGCGTCCATATCGTCGAACGCTGAGGTCAACGGCAGCGACAGCGTCTTCTCATAGTGGAAATGCTGCTCGATGCTGCTCTGCAGCGCCGCCACTTGCTGGTCAAGGCGATTCAGGTACGGGATGACCTCTTGCGGGTCTGCGTCGAGCTGGAACAGACTCGGGTGTGCCAGAGCCTTGGTGACGTCGTCCAGCTGAGCGACCATGCCAGGCAGGCGGGCCTCGAGCTCAATGCCGAACTTGGCGGCGTACTGGTCGCAACTGCTCTCAAACAAGTCCATCGACGTCCGCAGCTGAGACTTCTTCTGCGACAGCAGGAACGCGTTCATTTGGTCGTTGTCGGTCATCTTGATGCTGTACTCCTCTACGAGATGGAACAGGTTCCGCACGTAGGCATACTTATCGTTCAGCGCATCCTGCTCGGCCTGGAGCTTGCGCAGGAACGCGAGCGCCTCGGCAAACTCGTCGACAGACGTCGGAATCGTGCTAATCACGTCGTTCTTGGCAGTCAGATCGTCCATCAGTGTGTCGCTCGCGTGGCGAAGCACGAGCGGCAGCAGTAAGTGCAGGTTCTCAAGACAGCGTCTTGGCGACGGCTTGAGCTGCGCGTTCAACTTGGAGTAGTCGAGTAGGAGAAGGCCGCAGGGAGACGTGTCTGGCAGCGCGTCCACCGCTTGCACTTCCCCCGTGTACTTGTCCAGATACGCACGGAAGTCCTCCACTTCGAGCTGCATGAAGCTCGACGGGTCCGCGATCTGCGTGCAGAAGCACAGATTCGCCTGGTACTTGTCCAGGAACGGCGATAGTCGCCGGCAGTTGTCGTTAGCGCAGTCGAAAGCGTCCGAGATGACCGAGTTGATGCCCTGTAGCGCCTCCACGAACGTCGCCTCCTCCATGATCATGATGTCCAGGTCCATCGTCTCTCGTGCGCCTTCGCCCTCGACCTTGTCGTCGCTGTCGTCTCCGTCCGCGCCGTCATCAAGGCTCGCTTGGACGTACGTTCGGAACTTGGGGTTGCAAAGCAGTCGCTCGCGGTTCGTCACAGCCATGAGACCGTTAAAGAGGAGTGTCTCCAGCTGGGATCGAAGCGCCTCACTGTTCGGAGTGAACACGAGCATGTCCCCGGCGAGGCGAGTACTTGACGCCTGGTTGTCGCGCGCTCGTTGCGACTGCATGCTCTGCTGCCCCGCCGACCCGGAGACAACTGTTGCCACCAGGAAGCCCGAATTCCGCCGCTGGAGTCGCGGTGGGCTGTTGCCGCGTCTTGAGGACGCGTCGTTGTCTCGGTCCAGGCGGGGGAACGTCGCGCCTCCGAGTATCACTTCGATCCGAAAGAGCGGAGAGTTTGTCCGGTTCATTGCCGCCAGCGTCATCGCCATACTGACCCGCCGGGTGTTGCCGCTCCCGTCAGTCGCACCGTCCTTTACAGGGTCGAACGAGCTCATGATCTTGGTCATCTCATCCCGCAGCCGCGAGGCGGATAGGATGGCGACGTTCAGCAGCGCGTCCGAGACGAGGAACTCAACCACGCGGAGGAACTTGACCAGCTTCTTGCACTGCGTGCGCATGGTGGCGCGCTCCGTGTACGTCATCTCCTTGCCTAACTCGTCGCCGTCCAACTCGCTTGGGAGGACTCTTGTGACGGCAACGCTCGCTCTCGAGGGTCTCTTGCTAGCCGCAGCATCTGCGGGCCGAGCCTCTCGCTCGTGGAAGCCAATCTTCTCGAGGAACTCGAATAGATACTTTTCACACGCGCGCTTGGCGATCATCTCCGTCTTGGCGATGAAGTGGTCGACAAGGCGCTCACATCGGGTCTTCTGCGCCTTGAAATGCATCGAGAACTCCGAGAGCGTGAACGCCTTCGGCTGGCCGCCGGTGCCTGGAGCCGACAGCAGTGCGCTGCCAAAGTCCACCGAGCCGGACTGCACGTCCAGGCTAAATAAATAAATGCGCTGCAGGTCCAAGCATTCGTGCCGCAGGTCGAAGAGCGCGTCTCGCAGAGACGGCAGCAGCACGAACATCTCTTGTCCGAGCAGTGAGACCGCCATCGCACGCTTCCGCCATGTGATGGCGCGCCTCCAGCACTTGAACGCCTTCCAGGCCCGGTACTTCTTGAAGAACGGCAGCGTGACAATGACCGAGTACTGGAAGTGCTCCTGCTCGAACTTGTCGAGCGGCACGAAGTCGGAGCCGCTGTCCGAGAAGTGCGTGATGCCGAGCCGACTGACGGTGTAGTAGTCCTGCGGATCAATCTCGGCGTGTGTGGCGACCACCAAGTTGTACGGGTTGGAGTCGACTCGGCGCAAGTACAGGAACGAGTCGCGCTCCAGCCCGGCGCCTCCCGCACCCCCGCTGGTCTGGCTCATGCGCGACAGATGCAGCGCCAGTCCTTCGGTGAATGTCCTGAACGTGTTCCTCCTCTCCAGAATCGTCAGTCGCCTCGAGATCGCGGACTCGCTGCTGTTGTCGGGCGGCGGCCGCTCCGGCTTGGGTGCTGACGTCGATTGCAGCGGCGCGCCGAGTCCTCCTTGTCTCCGACGGATGTTGGAAGACCGCGACGGAGCCGTGGACGCGCGCTGCTCGACGTAGAAGCGGTCGCGCGCGCTCAGCGGCTCCTTGGGACGATCCACGACGGGCTCCACGTACTCTCGAGCCGACAGCGGCGTGCGGAGGACCTGCCGCTGGCGCTGCAATGCAGTCGACGTCATTGGCCGCGTGGGCACGAGGCCTGTGGACTTGATTCGCACGCCAAAGTCAAGCGGCCGCCGATGCACTGCAGCAGGATCCGTGGTCACGGCGGTGGTTGCCAAAGCCTCCGCCTCGGACGCCTCCTGGTTGTTTGGTCTGGTGACGTGCTCGGGGAACAGCTGCGCCTGCAAGATGCTCTTCTTCATTCCAGACGCGTGCAGGCGCTCCCGCAAGGACGCCCCACGCTCTTCCCCAGAGGCGTCGGTGTCAGCAGCTCTGACCCACCGCGGCGGCTGTTTGTCGCCCTCGAACTTGCGGAGCGGCGCATTTCGGCCCGGCGCCTCGCTCACTCTCTTGATGGGAGTCGCGGCGCGCTTGTTGACCGAGAGGAGCGGGAACGCGCCGTCCACGACGCTGGCCGGCCGTTTGGCTCCCGGCGGCGGCAGCTGAGAGGAGGCGCCGACTTGTCGCCGTCGTGCAGCGCGGGACCTCGGGCGGCCACCGGCCATCGCGTCCGGGAACACGCCGTCCATTCGTCTACTCGGAGCGATCAGAGGCGGCGATCGCGACTTGGAGCTGGGCTGCGTCTTCGGTCGGCAAGTCTGGACCCACGCGCCGACAGCCACACCGAGCGGGAGACTGGTCCTCGAGCTGTCCGTGCGGATGGAGCGAACCGACGCGAGGAAGTGGCGGCCGCTCGCCCTGCCAGCCGAACCTGAAAGGGCAGCGTCCAGCGACTTGGACGCTCTGTTCGAGCGGCCGACTGACCATCGCGCGTGGACGCATTGGTCAACGGAACGGAACGGCAGCCGCCACCGAGAGGCGAAACCGGCAGTGCGTGGCAGTCGAGGCGATCACGCATCCGGTTTTACAGGTCTATCTTGGTCTCTCCAGGTCTCTCCAGGTCTCACACACCCTCTCTGGGCAGCAGGCGGATCGAAATGCTGCCGCGTTGAAGTCCGAGAGCTGCCGGTGAACGTCCCTTGACGACCACCGAGCCGACACAAACGGCGCTGGGCTGCTCGTTCGCCGAGGTGCCAATGCGTTCATCCCACCGTCCATGGCAAGCTTGACGCGCTCGAGGCGGCCAGTGAACTCTCGGGGGCAGCCCATCGTCAAGCAACCCGCAGCCTATGCTGCACACAGTCCATGTTGCACACAGTCCATGTTGGACACGCCAAGGCAACTTGGCAGGGTCGGGACGTGCATTCCGTTGGTCCGCCACGGTCTCACTTGCATAAAGTATGAGTAGAATTACCTCAAAGTCCCAGAACATTTTTCCACGGATATTCCACACTGCCTCCACTGTTCCATCTCTTACATTAAACAAGTAGAGCGTCGGAAACACCGTGGAATCCCCAGCAGTCAAACGCCGCCGAGTCTTCTGGACCTTTCAATCCAGAAGAGTTCCCCACCCTACAATGCCGCCCCCCCTCCGTGTGGAAGAGAAAAACGCCCCCCGGTCACCCAGCATTCGCCTCTGCGCCGACCGCATCGCCCCGATCGCCCTCGCCCTCGCCAGCATGAGCTTCCTGACGCGCGTGGCCGGCCTGTACCAGAAGAGCGTGGGCAAGTCCCTGACGCAGTACGGGCTCAAGTACGACGACGCGCTCGTGGACTCGGCGGCCGTGCAGACGGCGCTCCACTGGATCTCCAAGGACGAGTACACGACGCGCACCAAGCGCATCGCGCGCGCCACGGACTGCAGCATGAAGCGCACGTACCTGCCGGACGAGATCCAGGCCATCCAGCGCCCGCTCGACCACTACATGATGGACAAGGTCGAGACGGCCGAGGCGCTCGCGGACGAGCGCGCCGAGCTCACGCGCTGGTAAGCCGAGCGGTCCGACTGACGCCCGACGCCGGACGATCGCCGGACGATCGACGCCTGACGTGCGAGGCACGTGAGGCGCGAGGCTCGCCGCTTAATACAGACACACGTTGAACCAACTCCGTGAGAAGCACACGCCGTGGGCATCTGATCTGTCGTGCGGGTGGTTGCCTCCATGGTGTCGTTTGCTATTTACAGAGTCTCCTTCCGACCGACCGTTGCGGCCGTGAACCTCCCGCAGATCAGTCCGAGCCGAGTGCAGCGCCATGCTGGCGTCGGGGGCTCGCCGCGCGCGGCCCATGAGCTCCAAGCCGGCGTCGAGCGGGCTTTCCGGTGGTCCAGCGGCGGTGCGCAGCGGCGCGGCGCAGCCCGAGTGGGCCCCGTCCGACAGTGAGGAAGAGGAGGAAGAGGAAGAGGACGACGGATTCATTCACGACGATGAGGACGAGGACGAAGACGACACGTTCGAGCAGGGCGAGCCGCGGCGCGACGCCTTCCGCGCGCAGCTGGAGCGCGTGATGGCCCAGCCGGCGGCGGTCGCGGTCGCGCGCTTCCGGCCGGCGTCGGCGCCATCAGCGCGGGCCAGACCCTCGAGCGCCATGCAAGAGCCGCCGCGAGAGAAGCCGGCGATCAGCGGCGGGGACGGCGCCACCGGTGGCGCGGCGGCCGTGTCGCTGTCGTATCTGCGGCTAGCCGCTGAGAAGAAGAAGGCGCGCGACCGCGAGTTCGCTGTGCGTCGAGTTCCATCCACCTGACGCTCGTGTGTGGCGGCGAGCGACTGACACTGCGGGCGTGGCTGACAGCTCGAGCTGCGGCGCGAGGAGGGCGAGTACCGCAAGAAGATCGCGCAGAAGATCGTATGGCCGTGCAGCGCGAGCTGGCGAGGGTCTCGGGAGGGACTGACGTCGTCTACATGGCGCAGGAGCAAGCCAACAAGATGGTCGCCAACGCCGGCGGCAGCAAGACGTTCGCGGCGGCACCCGTGCGTCCTGCGCGGCCCCCTCGTCCGCCTCGGATCGCGACTAACCGACTCGCGGTGCTTGCTCCTCAGACACGCGAGGGCGCGCACATGATCCGGGTCAGCGACCCGCCCAGAGGCGACCGCGTCGTCTCGGTCGAGATCTTCCATATCCTCTCCACCACCCCGCCCTGCTCGCCTCCACTGCTCTCCTGTCCGCTCCTCGTCTCCTTAACCCTCTTGTCCATTGTCGTCGTCCACTGCGCGAGTTCGAGAAGCTGGCGTCCGTGCCGTTGGGCCAGGCGCCCACCGCTGCCGCCGCCTTACCGTCCGGCCCCCACCGGGTGCCCAAGCCCGTCCAGGACGCCAAGCAGAGCCTCCACCGGCCCTCGAGCGCCGTGGCGCGCCTTCGCGGCCGCACGCAGCCCGACGCGGACGAACCGCCGGCCGCGGTCGAGAGGCCGCCGGCCAAGCCCGCGGACCGGTCGCGCGTGCAGGAGGAGCTCAAGAGCGTGCTCGCCGGCACCATCGCGCTCACCAAGGTGCTGCAGGACCAGCTGCATGAGCTCAAGCTCAAGGGCTGGAACGTCTCCTCACGAGCGACCTGAACGCGGATGGCCCCATAAATACATTTTTTGTCCAATCGGAGGCCAGAAAGCGACACTTCTTCTGTGACTGGCAAGGCCCAACTTGCGCCACTACCAAGCACGGAAGGCGCTGAAGGCATGGCCGAGGCGGAAGCAGGAGCGGGGGCGCCGCTGGCGGCGGGCGAGAACGCGGAGCGCGCACTGCGCTTCCTGCACGAGGAGGGCGAGGGCGGCAAGAAGATGTCGTGCCGCTGGTTCATCGACCGCGCCTTCTACTGCGTCAGTACGTCTCCGTTCGCCCTCCCAGCGTGCTCTACAGTGGATGGAGGAAGGAGCACTGACGCCCCACCTTCGCCCTACTTACCGCCCTACTACAGCGCCGACGAACCAGGTGACGCACTACTACCGGCATGGACTCGCGGACGAGTGCAAGGGCACGTGGGCCAACATGTTCCACTGCTTCCGCGCCAACCTCATGGAGGAGGACAAGCGCCAGGTGCGTTTGCGCTGGCCCGTCGGTCTCTCCTTCCTTGCTGCTCGACTGCTGCTGACACTGCATCACGGACGCCATGGCACACAGGACTACCTCAAGAACACGCCGCTGGACCCGTCCAAGGGCCCGTACACGTCGGGCGTCTGGGAGGAGAAGGCGACGCCAGGGTGGTGATCCCACGGCTCCTTTTGTCAACGCAGACCCTGTTTCGCTGTAGACTCTTTATGGACGACTGGGCTTCTTCACTCTTCTCTCCTCCCTCCCCTCCTCCCTCTCCTACTTGATCCTTTGGACACCGCACGCAGACGCAGACACGCACACGACAGACAGCACTCCCGTCTCTCCTTCGCTCAGTCCTTGAGCCATTCCTCCATGCCGTGCAGGTCACCGGGCAGCGCCGCCGGCAGCGACGCGTCATCGCCGTGACCAATCGGCATGGGCAGCGTGTCCATGTCTAGCAGCACGTCCAGCGACTCGATGAAGCCGTCGGCCGGGTCGGACGAGAACGGGATCGGCTCGTTCGTCATGGATACCGGCATGGAGGCGGTGCTGTTGCTCGTGACGACGGAGCTGGAGGCCGGCTGCGACGTGGTGGTGAACTCCGGCGCCGCGAAGCTGCGCATGGACAGCAGGTCCAGCTCGTTCTCGATGTTCTGCGTGAGCTGGAAGTCAAAGGCGTCGGTCGAGAGCGGCGGCAGGCCAGCGAACGACGCCTTCTTGGCCTGCGCCTGCAGGTTGAGCAGCGTGTCGATGTCGCCCGTCTCCTCGTACAGGTCGAAGGCTTTGTGCAGGTCCGAGTCGTCGGACGCGATCAGCAGCAGCTTGAGCGAGTCCTTCTGCTCCTTCCTGTAGCCGTCACAAGAGCGTGAGACCACGAGCAATACGCCACACACTACGCAGCACACGTACGTGATCCTGCCGCTGGCTGCGAGCTTGTTGACGAGCCAGAACTTGGACGACAGGCTGCGGCCGCGCTTGGCCTTGCGCGAGGAGGAGGAGCCGCCGGGCCTTCCAGAGGACGGCGGCGATGCTGACGCCGGCGGCTGGGCGACGAAGGGCTTGATCATGGGCTTGGCGGACGGCGTGAAGGACGAGGACGAGTGGCCGGGCGCCGTGGGAGCCGACACAACTACCTCGGGCGGCAGGTCAAAGTCGAGCGAGTCGACCATGTCGAGGAGCTCGGGCGGCGGGCCGCCGTCATCCGGCGAGTTGAGCCGGAAGCCCTCGAGCGAGAGCAGGTCGCCGTCGCGGATGGACTTGTCCAGCGCGTTCTTGCGGATCTGAGCATGGTAGGGCGGGTGGTTAGCGGAGGGGCCAGGTAGGGCGAAGGTAGGGCGGGGATGGACGTACGAGCACGCCCTTCTCGTTCTTGGACTTGGTCGGGTGCAGCAGCACCTTGCAGTCCGCCAGCACGCTCGGCTCGGGCTCGTCGTCCGAGTTGGTGATGACCTGGTAGAAGTCGCACAGCACGCTGCCCCACTCGAGCGGCCGCTGCAGGCACACGAGCGACGTGACGCTCGTCAGCGGGTTGAGCAGCAGCACGCGGATGATCTCGCCCATGGTCTCCGCGGCCGTCCGAGCGTCGGGATGGCAGGGCGTCCGAGAGAGGCTGACGGCCGAGAGAGACTGACGGACTGTCGGTCTGACTATCTGCACTGGAGACTGCAGGTGTGCAAGTGTGGAGGCTGCTCCTGTCCTGTCCGCAGTCAGCGCACACCCTACCGCGGCCCCACCTGCCGCTTGCTTCTCGTTGTTGTGGCGTCCGTCCAGCGCTTCTCTTCCCCCTCTTTCCGCACCCTCTTCTGGCACTTGCTGTGCTGCAGACGACAAAGATTGGCTGAAAAGGGGAATGAAACGGATAGGATTGGTCGAAAATGGGGGCGAGCGCCGCGGAGGGAAGTCAGTTCTGCACCCTCTTTTGGAGAATAAGCAGCGCCGAACCTTCTCTCTCGGAAGCGAGATTTGGCGCCGAAACCTGCTGTTGCGCGACCAGTCTGCCTGTTGGCCTTGACCTCAGCAGAAAATCATCCGCGTCGTCCGTCTCGCGGTAAATCGGGGGTTCAGAATCCGATTTAGCGCAATTCCGCGGATTTAGCCCGCGGGTGAGCTCACACAGATGGCACGCGATGCAACAAGCCCCTGTGTCACGCCATCACCCGTCCGACCAAGTGGGACATACCAAGTGGGACACAAGCGGATCGGGCGGTGGTGCATGGGCTCGCCTCGAGAGTCAAGACGGGGACAATGGACAGGCTTGGGCGAAGTGTTGACGCCCGCTGGTGCTCGGACCCGACGCGGGTGGGCGTCAACGCCGGAGGGTCGACGCGGCTCAGGAAGAGCGAGCGCTGGTTCAGTCGGTGTGCTGCGTTGCGGTGCAATCTTTGGTGCTCGTGCGCTGTCACCAACGACGATCAGCCATCACAGAAGTGAGCATTGGCCAGGATGTGATAGACTGTGCTTCCGAGGACAGGCTTGTCACTAAGCTGCTGACCATTGTAGAGTGTGACAACGCTTGCTGACGGGGATGCTAATTGCTACAGTCAACAACTTTCACGTAACTCGTAGGAATTCGTCGGTCGACAGCTCGTGTCGGTGTGCCTCGATCAAGCCCGAGACACGTGGCAACGCGAATACGACCACCCAAGGTTCTTCACGGCACGGCATGCGGAGTGCTGGCGAGCCTCGTCTTGCCTGCTGGAGAACGACACTGACACTGACACTGACACTGACACGTCGCGGCGCGGCTGTCCCGATGAACGGTGTGCTATGAGGTTTGCTTGGCTGCTGCTGCTCGGTGATGCTGGCGGCGAAACGAATCCTTAGGGCACGGGAGTCTGTCGCCAGGAAGTCGACCGCCGCGTCGAGGTGCAAGTCTCCGGCCAGAAGCTGCAGCAGGAAGCTGAGGATCACGTCAGGTGGAGGCCTTGGACGGCTCGGAGGCTGTGGCTTGAGGTGTTGAAAGCTCGTGGTTGGAGATGGCAAGCATGTCATCATGTGCCGATCGAAGGATCGAAAGTGGGGATGGAGGAGGCATCCACCGTGGAGTTCCACAGTGATGCGCACAAGGGTTGGTGAATGTGCAACAGATCGCGCGTGTGTGTTTAATCAGCGCAGGGCGGTGGTGGTGCCACCGTGGCTTTCTCAGAGCCCACACCGATTTCGGCTGCTGCATCAGCGTTGCTCAAGTCTGGTGCTCTGCGTGCGCTTCGACCAGGTGTCGGCGACCAGGTTGGCCTCGAGGCATATTGAAAGCTCAGTGCCGGGACAGATGTCGAGTGACGGAGATCGAATCATGCACGGAGGCGAGAGGTCAGTCCATTGGCCTCACAAAGCGCTCGACGGCGGAATGTCACGCTCCACACGCGATACAACCGCCACCTCCAAGGTCGAACTGCGACCTACTGAGAGTCTCCTTGCTGCATCCGTCAATCACGATTGGGAGGGTCGCTGCGTCATCGGCCGTTCCCGTAGGCGCGACCCCCACCCCCCCCCCAGCTCTACCGGGAAGCAGCATCTCTCCCAGTGCAGAGCAGAGCACACACGCGGCCAAATGGCGACCACAATGGTCTGCCTCCTGCCCAAGTCGTCTATCGGTGGGGGATGGAGGGGGCCGGCCCGGATGGGTCAAAACGTCAGGTCAACCGGCGGTACGGACGAAAAGAACCGCCGCCCACAGACCAATCGCCGCGCGCCTCGTCGCCCTTTTCCGCCAATCGGACGCGCGCAATCCCCCTCGGGACGGAGGTCACGACGGACGCGCTCCACCCACGCCCTACCGAAAGTCTCAGCTTGACGGAGAGCGAACCCCGGTTCCTGCCTAGCCCATCGCCGTCCCCATCCCTTCCGCCGGCTCCCCAACGAGTCTTCGCCCGCCGCAACGGCAGAACCTCCGCGCGTGGCTCCCTCTGCATTCACTTCGGCTTCTGCGCGCAACCCCTCGGACCGACCGGATCGACCTCCCGGCCGTTCTCCCCTCCCCCCACTAGTAGAATGAGCCACGTCGAGTCCCCCGGCGCCGTCAACATGGCCGCCGAGACGCACGTGGCCCACCGCTACGCCAAGGCGCCGCACCTGTGGGCCCTCGGCGTCGGCGCCGTCATCTCGGGCGACTTCTTCGGCTGGCAGGCGGGGCTCATCGCGGGCTTCGACGGCCTCCTCATCATCCTGGCCATCGTCACCGTGCTCTACGTGCTGCTGTCCTTCTCGATCGCCGAGCTGTCGACCACGGTGCCCGCCAACGGCGGCCCGTACGTGTTCGCGCTGCATGCCATCGGCCCGCGCGCCGCCTTCGTCGCCGGCCTGGCCGAGAGCCTCAAGGTCGTCATCACGGGCGCCGTCATCGTCACGGGCATCGGCTCGTACCTCGCGCAGCTGCTCGACTTGGACGCCAAGTACGGCCCGATCTGGTGGGCCATCTTCTACGTGATCTTCGTGGCGCTCAACGCCGTCGGCGTCGAGATGACCTTCCGCGTGCAGGCCGTCGCCACGGCGCTCTCGGTACTCCTGCTGCTCGTCTTCTACGTCGGCGCGGCCACTAAGGTCTCGTACGACGACTGGGTCGTGGCGCGCGAGATGCAGTACACGGGCTGGGACGGCGCCATCAAGGGCTTCTCCTTCACGCTCTGGTTCTTCCTCGGCATCGAGGAGCTGCCGCTCGCCGTCGAGGAGACCATCGAGCCGGGCAAGAACATGCCGCGCGGACTCCTGTCGTCCATCGTGACGCTCACGGTGCTGGCGTTCGCCACCGTGATCTTCAACGCGATGATCTCGCCGGGCGCCGATGCGATCGCGGCCTCGGTCTCACCGCTGCTCGAGGGCTACAAGACCGTCTTCGGCGACAACAGCACGACCTCGGGCTTCACGTGGCTGCTGATCGTCGGGCTGATCGCGAGCTTCCACTCGTTCATCTTCTGCATGGGCCAGCTGCTGTACGCCATCGCGCGCGACGGCTTCCTGCCCCAGGTGCTCACGATCCGCCACAAGACGCGCGATACGGCCTACATGGCGCTCATCATCGGCAGCGTCATCGGCTACGTCGTGACAGTCGTGCTGCACTTCGCCATCGGTGACACGCGCCTCGGCTCGGTGCTCATCAACCTGGCGCTCATCGGCGCTGTCGTGTCGTACTCGATGCAGCTCGCGTCCTTCATCCGCCTGCGCGTGACCGAGCCGGAGCGCGAGCGGCCGTACCGCAGCCCGTTCGGCGTGCCGGGCGCCGTCGTGTGCATGGCGCTGTGCGTCGTGGCGCTCTTCTCCATCATCTACAGCGGCACGTCCAGCTACGAGTTCCTCGCGTCCGTCATCGGCGGCATCGTCTACTTCCTCGCCGGCTTCGTGTACTTCCTGCTGCGTGTGCAGCCGCGCCTGGGTTCCACCGCGCTCGCGTCCGCCAAGGACATGCGCGAGAACCTGCTCAGCAGCGCCACTGGCAGCAAGGTCTAGTCGTCCGCGAGGCAGCCTCAAGAGACCGAATGCGTTCGTCAATATATGAACAGTGCTCCTCCATGTGCCGGCGTTCTGAGTGTTCTCCACTCACCTGTGTCGGGCTTGTGTTGAAGGCCCGAAAGCGGTTCAGCAAGTAGGGCGTCGTAGTAGGACGGAGGCGTAGGGCGGAGACTTATGCCCTACCGGACCAAAGTCGGCGAGTGAGGCGGAGACCGACAGCGGCGGAGCAGCACCCTGCGTCCAATCCCGACAAACCGGAGGGACAGCAGCCTGAGCGAGGACGGACCCGGCAATTGCGCGTCTGCGAGCGTACGCGGGGGCTTCCCATCGGCCGGATCATTCGTCCTTGAGGGTGTGCAGGCGCGTCGGGATTCCGCTGATGGGCTCCGGTGGGGGGGGCGCCCTCCTCAGGACTTCAGTTGGGAGGGCGCCCCGGCTGTGCATCAAGAGCCGGAGCATGGATTTGAAACGAGAGGATTCACTTGTGCCCACTATGGAATGGTTCATCAAACCGTCCTTTTACAGAAATCTTTGCAAAAGAGAAAACGACTTGAGATCGGTATGTGAAAAATCCAAAATGCGATGGTTTGTTCTGGTGAAGCGATGTTCGGCGATTTTCATTGTTGCTCGAACGATTTCGCATCGAGCGAGCCGTGCTTTCGAGTTGGCCTTCTTGTGCTTTCTGTGAGCTCAGAGGCATCGAGCGAGGAGTGTGAGGCCAGGTGACGGCAGCAATGCATCCCGTGAGTAGCCTTTGATCGCGTGCGTCTTTGTATCGCCTTCTCTTCCTTCGTCGATATGTCGGCGAAGTGGAGTGGAGCCCAGCAAATCTCTGATTTACGCCTCGCAGCCGTGACTGTTGCATCTCGGCTTCTCGATTGCGACCGTTCGCTGAGCACTCGACTGCTTGTAAACTAATCGCCTTCGCAATGCAGTCCCGCGCGCGTCGGGGATTGGTCAGCTTGAGGCCGTCATCGCGCTGACAGCTTACCGTGCCACGATGACGACGCCGGGCGACCGCCGCTGCGTGACATGTGCTCCCCGCTCTATCGCGGAGCCTCATCCCTGCCGCTGCTGCTGACGATGCCGCCGTGCACCAGATCCTCGTACGCTCGCTTCGAAAGGACGCGATCGTGTCCCGCTGCTGACAGCCTGCTGCTGCCTTCCCGGCCGCTCCTGCCAAGAGGAGTCCTGCGGGCATCGCTCGCTCACATCGTCGGTGGTGGCATTCACGTTGACGATTTCAAACAAATGCATCCTTGACGTGCTTTGTCACATTTCTAATACATTCTATTTTCATCCTCTCTCCCAGCTCAACCACTCGACTATTTTAATGCGGAAAACTCATTTTGATTAGCTGTGGCCGCATTCAATCCCTGTTTTCATGATGCACTCTGAACTTCACCCCACCAGCCAATCAGAGGACGCTGACGCCTCCCACTCGACCAATCAAACACGAGTGATGACGCCGATCAGAGACGGGCCACATCACGAATCCCCCAACTGCAACAAAACATGGGATTTGGCCTGCACAACCTGCGCTCGTTCAGCGATCCCGATCCGGTCGAGCAGACTCCTTTGTTCTTCTCCTCCCCGGTTCTACATGCGCCCGTACGCTCGCACATGTGCCCCCGACTCCGGATCTCCCGTACGCTCGCAGGTTTCCGCCGGCGGCCCCCCACTTGCCTTCACTATAGGCCCTGTACCCATCTGCTCGGCGCCCGGCCCAACGCCGGCACTGTCCGCGTCATGCGCACCGCTTGACGTGCAAAACCACAGGTACGGCATACTGAATCCAAGTTCATAGAGCCCGAGGTTAAATCCGTCCAAGCACATGGTAGGGCAGAGCGTGGAGCCCCTTCCTCCTCCGGGAAGGATCAGCCCCCGTGCATGTGCCTGCGCACGTCATCTGCTCTTCTGAAGGCAGCTCCGCCCGACTCACTTCCGGATTCGCCACCGACGGCCAACGCCCCACTCAACCCCCACCGCCCCACCGCGCGTCCTTCAGTCTCCGAGGTCTCCACCATGAGCACTCGCCTGTCGACGCTGAGCGTCAACGAACCGGGCGTCACGCTGGACTCGGCTGATGCGCGCCGCTACGCCAAGACACCGCATCTGTGGGCTCTCGGCGTTGGCGCCGTCATCTCTGGCGACTTTTTCGGCTGGCAGGCGGCGCTGATCGCCGGCTACGACGGACTGTTCATCCTGCTCGCCATCATGACGGTTCTCTACGTCGTGTTGTCCTTCTCGATCGCCGAGCTGTCGGCCATGATCCCGCACGGCGGCGGCCCGTACGTGTTCGCGCTGCACGGCATCAACAGCACGGCGGGTTACTTCGCCGGCCTAGCCGAGTGCCTCAAGGTGGTCGTGACGTCGGCCGTGGCCAACTCGGGCATCTCGTCGTACCTGTGCGAGCTCCTGGGCATGAGCACGGACTTCGGCCCCATGTGGTGGGCCATCTTCTTCATCCTCTTTGTCGGGCTCAACATCATGGGCGTCGAGATGACCTTCCGCGTGCAGGCGTTCTGCACCGTCATGTCCGTGCTCGTGCTCGTCGTCTTCTACATCGGCGCCGCGACCGTCTTCGACTACGAGAAGTGGGTCGTCGAGCGCGACTGGGAGTACAAGGGCTGGGACGGCGTGCTCCAAGGCGCCTCCTTCACGCTTTGGTTCTACCTCGGTATTGAGGAGCTGCCGCTCGCGATCGAGGAGACCGTCGAGCCGAGCAAGAACATGCCGCGCGGGCTCCTCACATCGATCGTCACGCTGGTCATCCTCTCCTTCTGCACCGTCATCTTCTCGGCCATCTCCCCGGGTGCCGACGGCTTCTACGCAACGGCCTCCCCGCTGCTCGAGGGCTACAAGACCGTCTTCGGCGACAACAGCACGACCTCGGGCTTCACGTGGATGCTGATCGTCGGTCTCATCTCGAGCTTCCACTCGTTCCTCTTCTGCATGGGCAAGCTGCTGTTCGCCATCGCGCGCGACGGGTACCTGCCGCCGATTCTCACCAAGCTGCACCCGACGCGCGGCACGACGTACGCGTCGCTGATCATTGGCGCTGTCATCGCGTTCGTGATCGCGACGGTGCTGCACTTCGCCATCGGTGACACGCGCCTCGGCTCGGTGCTCATTAATCTGGCGCTCATCGGCGCCATCGTGTCGTACATCTTCCAGCTCGTGGCCTTCATCATGCTGCGCTTCCGGGAGCCGGAGCGAGAGCGACCGTACCGCAGCCCGTTCGGCGTGCCGGGCGCCGTGGTCGCCATCTGCATCTGCATCTTCGCGCTCGTGGGCATCATCTACAGCGGCACGTCGAGCACCGACTTCCTGGCGTCCGTCATCGTCGCCATCGTCTACTTCGTCCTGGGCTCCGTGTACTACGTCAAGGTGGTCAAGCCGCGCCTCGCGGCCGGCGAGACCCCGCACGCCAAGAACATGCGCGAGAACCTGCTCAGCAGCCGCGTGTCCGGCAAGATCTGATCGTCCTCGGTCGCAAAAGGACTCCGCCCGGACGACCTCGCGCCTGTCAAACTGCGTCGCGTTTCCTCCGTTTGCTCTATTGCCTGCCTCGTAGTAGCCTTATAATGATAAACCACCGCACGAGAGCAGCTTTATCCTTGACGTTGGGTCTGCGCTTCAACGTGGTATACTTTGGGTGGAGGATCAGGTGAAGGGATCTGATTCGTGAAGCACATGTGTCGTCATGAGTCGCGTGAGCCAATCAAAATCCATGAATCCTGTTCTCGCCACCGTCTGGTCCGTGGTTGGAGGTGTACATATTCATTTACACCACCATCCCATCCCATCCAGCCGTCTCGTCTGCTCGGATGGTGCCGCTAGCCAATCTGAGTCCGATCTTTCGAGTCCAACGTTGCGCACGTCCAACGGCTCCGCAGCATAGTGAAACCAAGATAATCGATTCGGCAGCTCACCACCTTCGCTCCATACTCCACTCAAGTGAAAACTCATCGCACCCGCTCGGAAAATGCCGCGCACCCGAGCGCCATAAATGCGGCCGTCGTCGCGCTCCAGTGACTCGACACGCCACATTTAGACCGCCTGGGACGTCGCCAAGCGTCGCGCCGCCCGCTCCTCCCCCCCTCCGCTTCGCATCGACTAAATTTCTGGGCAATGGCGGTGGTCGGAGCGCTCGCGGGTCGGCTCCAGGGAGCGTTCAAGCGCGGAGGCAGTGGTGTGGCCGTCGCGGCCATGGTGGCGGCGACGGTGGTCGTACTCGCGCTCGTGCTGCTGCTGCGCGCGCTCGCGGCTCGAGATCAGTGGGCGGTCGGCGTCGAGGACGCGACGCCCGCGCAGGTCGCGTGGGCGTTGCTGGGCGTCGCGTTGTGCAGCTACCACCTCGTGCGCAAGGAGCAGCAGCCCGCGGCGCGTCCTCCGGCCGCAGACAAACGTTGGTCGCCGCTGGCGGCGATGACAATGGTGCTGTCTGAGTCCAGTCGCGCGGCCAGCGACTTGGCATCGGAGCTGTGGACGAGCCTGCCTTCGTTGCCATCGCTCCCGGCCATGGACTGGGTGCTTCCAGCGATCACCATTGACAGAGACTACAGCGCCGAAGATGGTGACGACGCTTCCCCATCAGCCACCGAGTCGGCTATGTCGTTGGCTCTCGTGGATGAACTGTCGACGCCCATGAGCCGATCGCCCTCGGCAGCGATCAACAGCGATCGCCCGATCCCGTTCGAGAACGACTTGTTCAAGGGCTCACTGCTCTTCCTCGTTAACGACGAGGACGCACAAACTGCGTCGCGGTGGTGCCAGCTCTTCAGCGACAAGAAGAGACTGCTGTGGGTCCAAGTGCAGGGTCAGTTCAAGCGCACACCTCCGCCAGGAGCAGTCGTCTACCTCGCCTGGGAGCTGCCAGTGCGCTCGGTGGACTCGTACATGGGGTTCTGGGCTCGGAAGCTCGTCCAGGTGCTCATGACCATCGTCCAGCAGTTCAATCCCGACGCACACATCAGTCTGGGAGAAGGCGCCTCCGACTCTGGCAAGCACGAGGGCATGGAGATCCCGCACGCCGCGTTCCCGCTCTACCAGAAGGTCGACGAGCTGGTCATCTCGCCGGCGGGCGTCCACGACACACCGCGGGTCTCAAGGCTCCCGATGCTGGGACAGGAGACGTTCGGTGAGTCCGAGACGCACGCCCAGTGCCGTGCGGCGCTGCCCGTCGGGCAAGAGCCGTCCGAGCTGTACTCCACCAGCAAGGTGTACACGTTCCAGTTCCACTCCATGTTCTGCGACCTGGCGCAGTGGAAGCTCGTCAACCTGCCGGGCTTGCCCGACGTCCCGCTGCAGCGCATCTGCGACGCGAACCCCATCCGACTGTCCGCCTACGCGCTTGTGAGTGACCCGAGTCGACCAAAGACGACGCAGCGGCATGTGGACAGAGCCAAGGAGTATCTCTTCTGCTTCTCCGTCCGGCGCCACGATAGCGCGCGGTACCTTCCGCCTCGAGCGCCTCGGTTCGTCCCTCAAGTTGCGCCAATCACTATCCCAACACCGCCGCTGACCCGCTCCAACAGCGCCACTAGCGCCAGTGGCAGCAGCAGCGGCAGTAGCGACGATGGGAGTGCTGCTTCTAGTGCATCGTACTCCAGAAGCGGCAGCAGCGGCGTGCTATCGCCCGCGTTCTCGAGTTACGTGCGGTCGGAGCCTCACTTGCGGCGCGCACTCCTGCTGGCGAACGAGACACCGCTGTCACCGACGATCCGGCAGTTCGCGGTCGCCTCCCACGCGCTCTCGGCGCTTCAGTTCGAGCTCAGCATGTGGATCGAGCGCGTCGACCCGGTGGCCGGACGACGCAATGTCGCCTACGTGTTCACCGTGGACGAGTCGAGCCCCTCGTCCTCGTTCTCGTCGCCTCGACCGTCCAAGCGCGTGCGTCGCACCGTCGTCCGAAGCGCGTCGACCGTCAAGAACGTGTTGCTGACGCTCCTGGACCGCGATGACAATGATGACAGTGACGATGACACAGCGACAAGCACAGACAGCATCCCTCGCGGCAGCTTCCGCGGGCTCACAACCGAGTCCCGCGAGTTCCTGTACGACCGGATCGACGACGAGACCGCGCGCGTGGCGCACGCACTGCAGGAGATCGCGTCGCCACCGCCGTCGTCGTCGCTGGCCCGCGACCGCTACTCGCTCAGCGCGATGCGTGCGACGCTGTTCCACTGCCTCACATCACCCAGCTCCCTCCCTTCGGTGCTCTCTGCGCGCGACATTGGCGTGCAGCTTCCATCCCAGCTGAGCGGACGGGTCGTGTGCGAACTCGGCGCGTACCGCGTGCTCACGGCGCAGTGCATGCGGCAGGAGTGGGTCGCACTCACGCGGCGCCACGTGCAGTTCTTCCGGTCGTTCTCTGTGCGCGCGACCAAGAGCGTCCCGCTGCATCAGGTGCTGGCAGTGCGCGCTGTCGATGACGTGGGCGTGCTGCGTGATCATGTAGAGCGTGAAGACGTCCACGTCGCGCACTCACCGTTGTCACCGACGCGGTCAGAGTCGCGCTGGTACTGCATCGAGATCCACCTCGTGCTGGAAGTGGTCACGCTCTTTGTTGAGACGAGCGGCGAACGCGCCGCCTTCGTGCGAGCGCTCAACCAGCGGCTGGACGAGCTCGCGAGCGACTCGAAGCGACAGGAGATGTTCTGTACTCCCGCACTGGCGCTGGACGAGCTGTCGCTGTCCGTCTGCCTGAACCAGCGCACCGTGTGGAGGCGCCGTCATGCTTCTCGTCGTCCGAACAGCATTGACAGCGACACGGAGGCTCGAAGTACATCGAAGCCAGCCTCTGAACTCGTTAAGGCAAGTCTACGCGCTGCGATGGCTCTGTTCGAGGTTGAAGACCGGCAAAAGTGGACGCCGATGGCTGTCGTGACGCTGCTCGATGCGGTCGAGGAGCTGAACGGCGTTGACCTCTCGGTCAGCATGGCGCACGCGACTCACAACCAGCGACTGGCCTTCGCGCTGCATCTGTACCACACGCTACTGCTGCATGCGGCGCTCGTGTTCGGCGGCTTCCCGCGCTCTCATCAGCAGTGGAAGAAGATGCAAGCCGTGCCCTCATACCTCGTGGGAGACCCGCGGTTCCCTGACCAGCAAGTGCGCTTCACGCTGCGCGACATTGAGCGCGAGCTGTTGCGCAGCCCCATGCCTCCGGCGTCAATCCTGCTCGACGGTGCGAGTTCGTTCTTGCATCTTCGCTCTCCATTCAGCCTCGGCATTGGCACTGGAGTTGGTCACGGTGCTGCCCGCCTGCCGTGTCCTGGAGTGGCCAGCCCGACGTCAAGACGCGTTGTGAAGCAGTCGAGCTCACGCATCCCGGAACACTTGGCGCTGGACCGACCGGACTTCCGCGCGTGCTTCCTGCTGCAGATGAACGCCGACCCGGTCTCCACGCGAGTGATCCGCGTGTACGAGCGCGCAGACGGCGAGCAGGTCGCGAGTCCGAGGCGGAAAGACACCCTAGACGAGCAGTTCAACAGCACGTGCGCACGCTTCCTAGCCACGGAGCTGCGCATCGACAGCGCCACGCGGACCATTCACGTGCCGCGGGTGTGCGATTGGTACTTCCAGACGCTCGACGAGCAGCGGCTCGCACGGAGCTCGAGCGACGCGAGCACAGGGAGCAGCAATGGCTCGAGCAGCGTGCTCGCCGTGTCAGGCTCGCGCGCCTTCTACTGCCTCCAGCGCCTCATGCCGTTCATGGACGACGCGGTGCTCCAGCGCGTGCAGCACCTGCTCATGGGGGCCGGCGACGCCTGCACCATCGACTTCAGCGAGTTCTGGACGCGCCAGTCGGCCGCCAGGATGCTGAGCGACGCGGCTGCCGCCGTGCTGACGCGCTCACCCAGCAGCACCGGCCTCCTGGGACTCGAGGGCGACGACTTGGTCGAGGTCGGCGGCCGCGCAGAGGCCATCTCGCTCGCCAACAGCAACGGCTTCGTGCGGTTTCTCCGCTCCATCTTCTGACAGCAGCTGTGTAACCTAAAGAAGAAAGTTCAAACCGTCATGTCCGTCAGACGCCCTTTTCTTTTTTACCACACTTTTTACGATGTTTTTACCGATAGTGCCGGCTTGAGAGCACGCCATTGCGAGCGAAGATTAGCACGGTCGTCAGAAGAGAGATCCCCCTACCTCGCTTCAAAGTCCGACGGCTCATTGAGCGGCTCATGGGTGAATACTTCGCTGGCAACGCGCCTTTGCCATGCTGGACATCTTATTGGCTGACAAATATTAAAACTGAGTGTTCCTATTGGCTCAAAGAGAAGCGGTTCGACGGTCGCTGGTGTTGAAGTCGCACGAAGTCGCGCCTGGCAACTGGCCAGCTTTGCGCTCTGCTCACAGCGTGAGCACCCAACCGTCACATGTCGCCTGCAAGGCAAGACCGAACGTCCAGAACACTCC